>VWYK01056690.1:0-13271 GCA_013399775.1 Semnornis frantzii | reverse complement strand
TTTAAACACCTCCAGAGATGGGGGATTCAGCCACCTCTGTGGAGAGCCTGTTCCAGTGTTTGATAACCCTTTCAGTGAAGAAGTTCCTTCTAATATCCATTTCTCTTAAAACCATTTGAGAGTGTCAGGATATTTTCCCTGTACTTTCTCCCTTTATAAATTACAGTATACGATTTTCAAGGCAATTGTTTTTCCATGTGATATAAACTGAATAAGTTTCAGACCAGCTTGATCCTATTTAGGTCATTGCTTTTTTTTTTTTTTTTTTTTTTTTTAAATACATCCTTTTATTTACAGTACACACTGCTCAGTGTCTTTGTATGGTCAAGGAAGAATTGGACCACAAAATCTGCTACAGCTGCTGTAACCTTCAGTGTCCTGACTTGGAAGACCTGAAAGGTGGCAGTTTAGCTGAACCAATCACTATTTTATTAGGAGAAACCAGGAGTTGTATTCATTTGTTAGAGATGATTTCTGCTCATGTGCATTGGGTTTGGCTGAGCTGCAGTTAGCTCTCCCTGTAGCATCTTTTGCAGTGCTGTAGCTGGGTGTTGATGACACACCAGTGTTCTGGCTACTGATGAGCACCAGGCTGTGCTTTTCCAGTATTCTCCCCCCTCCAGGATTATGCTGGGGGATGGGCAGGGTCTTGGGAGGGGTCACAGTTGGGCCAGCTGACCCAACCTGACCAAAGGGGTATTCCATGCTATATGATGTCAGCTCAGATATAAAAGCTAAGTGAAAGAAGGAAATGTGGGGATGTGTTGATGGTGCCTGTCCTCTGGAGCAACCGCTACATGTAGGGGAGCCCTGCTTCCCAGGAGTGACTGCACATCGTCTGCTGATGGGAAGCAGAGTAACATCTTTGTTTGCTCTTTGCTTTGGACTTTGCATCCCATTAAATTGCTTTTTTCTTGACTCCTGTGCTTTTGTTATATTTTTCCTCTCCCCTGTCCATCTAACAAGAGGAGTGATTGAGTGGCTTTGGCCAGGGCCAAAGCAGCACATCATTTTTACTCCATGTGGCTTTTATAGAGTGGAGAAAATAAAAGGACTTTTTATTAAACTATGTGAAGCTATTAATACAAACAGGAAAGATAACCATATTATTGAATTCTGTGTCTCATCATCAAAGCTCATAAACTACTCACTTGAAACAACTGTAATTTTTTTTTGACCGCACAATTTTCTAAACTCAGCCTTCAAACTGAGTGAATTGGTTTTGTTTAAACTGTCTCCTGCCCCCAACTGTCCAAACATGGTTAGGATCTGTTCTGGGCCCCTCAGTTCAAGAAGGACAGGGAACTGCTTGATGGAGTCCAGTCCAGAGCCACAAAGATGATGAAGAGAGTGGAACATCTTCATGATGAGGAGGGACTGAGGGAGCTGGGGCTCTTTAGCTTGGGGAGGAGGAGACTGAGAGGTGACTTCATTAATGTTTATAAATATATGAAGTGTGAGCGTCAGGAGGACAGTGCCAGGCTCTTCTTAGCGATGTCCGATGACAGCACAAGGGGCAGTGGGTGCAAGCTGAAACACAGGAGGTTCCATGTGAATGTAGGTGTGCTGGTTTGAGGCTAATTGGAATATTTTAATGAAAAAAATAGATTATAGGCTGTGAAAACAATGGTGATGTCTGGTTCACTCCTAGGCTTGCTGAGATATATAAAAATAAGGACACAAACACAGATAAGACAGAGTCTCTGTCAGAGTCTCTGTGTCTTTCTCTCTGGGCTTTTGCTGCTGTGTAACCCAACTAACCATCTGCTTCTAACCACCCCTTGCCAATCCTCCAAACTCACACATAAGGCAGACCCTGGGATAAGGTAGAGGGGTGGAAAGAAGGTGGAAGGGTGGTTGGGAGCCCCTCCTGGGGACTCTAAATATGTGGGAGGGGGATTGTGTTTCTCCNCCTCCTGGGGACTCTAAATATGTGGGAGGGGGATTGTGTTTCTCCATTACCTTTAACTTGCATATTTCTGTATATAGCTGAATAGTTTTCATAATACACTGTAAATCTCTGCTTGTGTATTGTGCCAAGCTGTGAATATAAAGCTTCATTCCTTAACTTCCAGCTGGTTTAGTCTAGTCTGGGTGATTTTCATAGAGTGGGGGGGCACGTAACTCCCAAACCATCACAAGAGGGGGAAAGGCTTTTCACTGTGAAGGTGACAAAACACTGGAACAGGCTGCCCAGGGAGTTTGTGGAGTCTCCCTCTCTGGAGACAATCAAAACCTGCCTGTATGCATTCCCATGTGACCTACTCTAGGTGATCCTGCTCTGGCAGGGGGATTGGATTAGATGATATTTAGAGGTCTCTTCCAACCCCTACTGGTCTGTGACTTTGTGAAGTAATAAAATTAATCTTACACTGGGAAGTGTTCAATGCTTCAACTAGCATTCTTAGCAAGTTCAGCATAAATGTATGATCTAAAGTAGTTTTTCCCTCCTTCACTGTTACATAGTCTGTAAATACTTCATTAAAGAGGCAATCAGCAGAGATAAGAATAGTTATAAAAAATACCATTCCCTTACACCTATCATTTTTCCCCCAAAGCAACCATCTTTTGCAACCTGTAGATGAGCAGTTATATTCTCCCACTTGGATCCAAAGCATTTTACAATCACCAGTAAATGACAGTAGTGCTCATGTATTAATGGAGTATCTGCAGGATATCTCGTCTGGCCTGATGAGCACTAACAATTAGAGGTAGAATTGTCCAAGTGTTAATTTTATCCCTTTCCAGTCTCGCTGCCACCTTTCCTTAGCCTCTCTTCAGACAAGTTCTCTCTCTCTCTAAGCCCTATGCTCCAGCAATCTTTTTAATTGCTAAGGAGAAAATCCTGTAGATACAGGGGGGTTGTAACTATGGCATTTCTAGGAAAGAGTTTTTACATCATGAGTAGTGTCAAGTTCAGAACTGCAAGACTGCAACAAGGGCAAATCCTGTGACAGATAAGTGCATTGGTTTCTAGGACTACTGTCCTGAAACCATTTCTCCTCTTTGTTTTTTTGTTTGTTTGTTTGTTTGTTTTTTAAAGAATATGTTTTACTTGCTGCATTTATGCCTGGTTTTGTTTCTTTTTTCCCTGCTTACTCCTACTGCTCTGTCAAGCCTATTCTCAAAACGCATTTTTAAAAATTAAGGAGGACTTAAAGAGGTGATGGCTATAAAAAGACAATACTTGTGGAGCCTCTAACCTGTCAGCTTGTAGGAAGTAGCCATCAAGTCACAAAGATATGGAAATAGCTATGGCTCGCAGCATGAAAATCAACATATGTAGTCATCGTGGGTTTTTTTGGAGGATAGGCTAAACAACCTCTGTCACTTTTGCTGTGCAATGGAACCCGCTTCCTCTTTCAGGGATCACCCTGCCGCTTCCCGTTAGCGTTAGCGGCACTCCAGATCGCAGCATCTCCAGATGAACGTGCCCAGTCCTGTCATTTCCCCCACAGGCTGTCTGGCGATGATCATCCACTAAAGGATTGTTCCATCCGAGCGGCCGTGGCCGAGTCAAATGCTGGCAACAGGCAGGGAAACCCAAACCTGTTGAGGCAGACATCTGCCAGGACGGGAGGAATCAGAGCGACAGCCCTTAAGAGGGCGAGGAGGGGAGGACGTACACTGTGCCAGCAGAATAAGTCCATGGGCTGCCCCTCTGATGGGAGACCAAGACCATCACGGTGATGGCTGGAAGTTTGTGGGCTGCCCTGCCCGTGCTGGCCAAAGCAGGCCCGGGGCTGCACTCTTTGGAGGACTGCCTTGTCACATTAGCTGTGCGGCTACTGTATTTGATGCTCAACCTGGATGGACAGGCCTGCCAGGCAGAAACTGCTCAGGCAGATGATGCTAGGGAGGACAAAAATTATCCACCGCAAGACTAAGAAGACAGATGACACCCAGCAGGAACAGCAAGCCAAATCTGCAGAATCCACAATGCAGCTGGCTAGCCCCGGGCTACCTGCCTCTTTGAAGTGGAATAGACATCACCGATGAGCTGTCAAATTAGATCACCAGCCTGGAAATGCTGAGAGACATTTAGTTCTTCCAACAGAGAAGGGAAAGTTTAATAGATGAAAATCTTCCTGAAAGGGCCAAGGTAGTGTGAGAGGGAAGAGGGGAATCCTTTACATGCGGTAACAATGAAAAATTCCTCACCTTCTGCCTGCCTGCAGAGTGAGAGATGACGGGATGCACGGAGCATGGCAGCAACTGCTGTGGCTGCAGTCACCACCAGCACTGAAAATAAAGGCCACGCCTGCAGGAACCTGCACAGAGCAGCAACAAGTAACCCTTGCTACAAAATCAACCCCCTGCCCCCCTCAAATCTGTGATATCTTTATGTATCGCCCTGCAGCTGAGCTCTGAAGTACTATAAATCTGCTATTCGAGGCGAGCAGCAGTGGGATGGAAACACTCAGCTTGAATCTGAAAGCTTGGCACAGCAGAGATGCTTGATGGCATCTCTCCTTGCATGTCTTTTGCAGTAAAATTCAAACACACGCCAAAATAAAAGTGTGGAATACAATTCGGTTTTGATAAATCTAGAACAAACATTAAGATTACTGAGTAAGCATGTGGCCAGGTGGATGGTGAACACAAAACCTGGTATCCATGAGGGACAGCAGCAGCACCATCCAATTATAGATGCCAAGAAGAAATTCTGCTCTTAGGGGGAAAATATTAAATGTATTAATCCATTAAGCAGCTGCATCATTGCAATTACACTTTGAAGCTAAAGACCGTGAAACACGCCCAAGATCAAAAGGAGTAAGAACACTGAAAACCAAAAGGAACAAAAAATCAAACAGGCCTACAGATTCCTCTTCCCAACACAAAATTAAAGGTACAAAAAATTATATAGTAGGGTCTGTATACAAATATAATTATAAAACCAATTTATGGCCACACCAAAGGAAATTTACTTGCAGAAAAATCACACTAATCGTTCCCAGCTTCTGTGCTCAAGTGGCAGCCAAACCAAAAATCACCTGCAGAGATGCAAACAGAGAATGGTAGCAGACCAGAAAGAGCGTGAAGCAGACCTCTGAATAGAAGAGCTGACAAATAGATTTCCTGGTAATAATTTTATAGTTGTATCTATTCCTTCATTTTGATCTCTCTCAGCTAATCTCTCTAAGTACTTTATACTCACCTCTTCCAAATCCACAGCACCGAGGAACAGTGTTTTGATCATTTATGGCTTTTGAAACAAGAACCATGGCACTAAGTTGTGGTGTCAAAGGCTTTGCTGAAGTCCAGGTAGACTACACCCACAGCCTTTCCTGCATTCATCAGGCAGGTAACTGATCATAAAAGGAGATCAGGTTGGTCAGGCAGGACCTGCCCTTCCTAAAGCTATGCTGGTTGGGCCTGATCCCTTGGCCATCCTGTACGTGCTGTGTGATTGCACTCAAGAACACCTATTCCATAACCTTGCCTGGCACTGAGGTCAGGCTGACGGGACTGTAATTTCCTGGTTCCTCCTTACGGCCTTTCTTGTGGATGGGTGTCACATTGGCCAGCTTCCAGTCTTCAGAGACCTCTCCAGCGAGCCAGGACTGTTGATAAGTGATGGAGAGCAGCTTGGCAGGTTCATCTGCCAGCTCTGTCAGCACCCTAGGATGGATCCCATCTGGTCCCATGGACTTGTGAGGATCCAAGTGGCTTAGCAGGTCCCTTACTGCTTCCTCCTGGATTACAGGGGGACTATACAAGTCCCTGGCTCCATCTGCCAGTTCAGGAGGCCAGTCATCTTAAGAGACCATGTTAAGACTGAAGATTGATTGATTGAAGATTGCAGATCTATGCACTATTGAAGACCAAGTGCATTTAAGAGACCATATTAAGATTTCTAAGTCACATTTAATAAAAATAATATAAATTAGTGTCTTATTAGAATTGTAAAGCACTAGTAGCCATTTATAATCTTAAAGTCCCACCTCCCTCCTAATAACCCAGGTCCACACTCATGCTGAACAATCTGGATTCCTCTTCCATGAGCTATAATTATTTATGTGAGAGATAAAGAAAGCAACTATCGCATCTTACAGGCAAACAACTCAAGTGCTAACTAGGAGACCTTACTGTCTAAATGCTATGTGTTGTATTGTGTACCAAAGAATCTCTGGTAATTCAGTAGGTGCAAACCTCTTGAAAGCAAGAACTTGCTGCAGGTGGGCAGCACAGAAAGGTAACAAAACTTGCTTGCTTTGACTGTTTCAATTGCTAACCATGCCATTTTCCATGTGGAAAACTGCAATGCCTACCTGGATGACATGAACTTGACAAAAAACCAGGCTATATATTTAAGCTATCATAAACCCCCCCCACAATCCTATTTTGTTTTGCTGCTGAGAAGCCTACACTTCAGTTCCATCCAAATAGCTGGGTTTTCTCAGTACACAGGTCTAACCTGAAACTAGTTTTGTCCTTCCAGCGCAACAGATTTTCTCAAATTTATTCACTCACTCTTTAATCCTGTATTAAACTTGGAGTTTTTAAGCGACCGCTGTCAGCCCAGTTATGTCTCAGTGCCAAGAACTGCCCCTAGAGACTTCTGAAGTTAAACTGAACTCACTTGTAAACAAAGTTGTACACACAAATGTGACTAAGAGTCATCATCGCGTTTCTAACATGCGATCCTTGAATACCTGTTTCAGCCTGGCTTGTCTGCAAGCAGTGGTCATCTTGGCATCAAGGGGAAAAAGCCAAGTGGGAAGTGCAAGATTTCACGGAATGCTTACAATTATCATATTTATTTCAATGTTGAATTCTTCAGTTGCTGGAAGGTTGTCATGCAGCCCCATCTCACCATATGGCAACAACCTCAAGTCCTAGAGGCACATACTTAAAAGACCATAACATGTCAGGCCCCTTGAATAAATTAGATAGAACAATTATGCAAAATAATAACACTGCAACGATGAGATACAGGCTAACAAATGAGGGTGTCATCGCTCATGAAACGCTGTGAAAATAAATTCCACACATCGCCGTGGTCGTCATCACCATCACCATCAAACTGTGAGGCAACAGAAGTAAAACAACATCACGGAATCCACGGTGCCTTTCAGCAACTGAGATTTTAAGAAAGGAGGAGCTGGAGGAAGGTCACTTTTACTAATGTCCAAAGTGCAATAAAATATTCCAGAGAGAATAGTGGTAGTGGCTTTGAAAAGAGCAGAACATTTACCCCAAACACACTCTTCATGTTGCCCCTCAGTGTACCTGTTTGAGAGCTCAGGTACGCTACAGCCCAGCTGTACATAAAGTGAAGCATTAGTGTGAAAAATGTACCTCAGTCACTCTCAGACCAAGCTAAGTTTTTCTCATTTTTTTGAGTTTTGTACAGGTTTTGTTGCCCTTGGTGGTCAAAAGGCATCAGATGGGAAGAGGGAGAGGGTAGGAAACCAATACCATCTGTTTTTCCCTCTCTCTAAAGGCAAAGTCTCAATTCTTCCTTCTTTGCTTTTAACCCTCTACCCACTTCAGTTTCTCTATGCAGGGGAAAGAAACGGAAATGCTCAAATCAGCATGGAATGACCATATGCTTTTGAGACACCACAGAGTTAAATTTTACCAATCCACTTCTAAACGTTTCATCTGTTATTAACTGAGCCTTTTTTCTTTCTTTGTTAAAGCATTTCAGCAGCAAGTAACACCTCTGTTCTACACGAGAGAAAATAAAACTGGCACAAGAGGCTAGGGGATAGTGCGGCAGTAGCGTGTCACCACCTTGAGAAATCCCAACACTTGGAAACTGCCTGCTTGGGATTAAAACCAAAAGCACTTTGTAGTATCATCCCTAAGAAAAACTGTCTGAAAAGATCAGTGTTTTGCTTCCTTTAGCTCTGGTTCCATCTCAGTGCTCCCAGCTGTGACAGAAGCTGCTGTTTCCATGGATGGAGGTCTGCACAAACACTTTCACAACTTAAATCATTCTCCTTTGCAATAAGGGGGTGTAAAATCAAATGGTCTGGAAGAAGAAGAAAATTCCCCAAACCCTAGCCAACAGGATGATGATTCCCACTCACACTCTCTCAGAAAGAGAAAATGGTTCAGTATAGCAGAGTTCAGAAGTGCAGGTATTTTTCATAGCAGAATTCAGAAGTGTTGGTATTTTTCTAAACCTCACCACCACTTGCTCCCAGCCTTAAGTGGGGTCAAAAAAACCCCCACAAACCCACCTGAATACATACTAGTTGGCAATAAATACTGGAATAAATTGTGAATTCAGAGTGCAAATACTGGCAGTAAAAACCTGAAGCGCCCAATAAAATACACGAAGTTTGGAGTATGAAGTTTCTAATATAGTTCTGCACTAAATCTCACTCCACAGTTCTTACAAATTCAATTTCAGTCAGGCACATAGGCCTGCTTTGAAACATCAGGGTACAAAAGTAACTAGCAGGAAAAATGGTAAAAGCTGAGAACTGACCTCTCTGGGAAACAATACAAATTTCAAACCAAACATCTCAACACTGTTAAGATATTCCTAAAAACAACACCATGAGCCTGTAAACCCTTGACCAACCACCAAACCAAACCCCAACCCCCCCCCCCCGCTATATATCCTGTAACTGCCAAAGTTAACTTTGCTCATCAGTTTTCTCCTCTCCTTTCATATTTTAACTGCCTCATGTAATTATTTATCTTTTTTTTTTTCCTTTCTTAAGGCCATTTACCATTCGAAACACTCGAACAGCTATCCAAGATACCTATCTCACTGGGTGGGAGAACCTTAAGGTAAGACCCAAGTTAATATAGAAAAATATGCATCCAAGAAATGTTTTGGTGGTGTCCAATGACAGAACAAACTGGTCATGGGAAGTTCCATCTGAACATGAGGAAGAACCTCTTTGAGGATTCCCAGAGAGGTTGTGGAGTCTCCTCTGGAGAGTCCAAACCTGCCTGGACATTGTGATCCCTGACCCACCTGCTCTGGGTTCTGCTCATCGGACTAGATGATTTCCAGAAGTTTCTTTTGATCCTCACCATGCAGAGATTCTGTGATTTGTGCAGAAGGCAATTACCCAGTTCAAGTATATCCTTAGGGCTTTATGGCGGCACTTTTAAATATGTTAAGAACGTGTGCAACAATCTGATGTGCAAATGTCCAATTCAACAAGGTTTGTGGATTTAAAACAGACTTCGAGATGCTGAGAGCAAACTTGAGAGCCAATTTCACTCTGCTCTCATGGTGAGGATTTATTTACTTATATTTTCAATATAGGTAGTTTTCTGCTGTTGCTATTTCCCCTCACCCCCACCTTTTTTAATTAGGATTTGGAAGGTTGCATTTACAGTTGTGTGGAAATTGTAGAGTAAGACACAGGCAAAATCTTGAAAAACACTATAGTTCTGCTGCCCAGGTTGAAAGACAACACTTCCAGAATTGAAAGAAAAGTCTACATACCACAAAGCGAGGCAGAAAGTGAACTAAGGTTTAAAAAACCATCGCAATTTTGTTTACTCAAGAAAAATGAAAACGTTCCACGACCAAATTTAGACTCCAGGTTTAAAATAATTTATTCGGTCACATAAATACTTTGTAACATTTGCATGTTCCCTTTGTCACATCCTTGGCACACAATATAGCTCTGAACTCTTACAAAACTAGTGTAAACATCCATGGAAAAATAAACGGGAAAGGAAGCAGGACATATGGGAAAATGCAATAAATAGCAAGAGGAGTGAATAATTGAAAGAAAAGTTCTTCTTTCCTATGGAGCCCAAGTAATTACACTTGTATGTTGTGAGTTTTTCTTTGTTAAAAGAGTGAATTGAAACTCAATTTCCATCTTTCTACCATTGCTGCATTTAATCAGATACATGATACAATCCTTTAACCTGGTCAGATTCTGGGAACGCGCAACAACGACTCAATGCAACTGTATTATTTGAGGCATCACCAGTTTTGGTTCACACACATAAGGTTACAAACCAGCATTTGCAAATCGGTGGTTTTGGATGGGATTGACTTCTAAATTCCCAAATACCCTTTCAACATGGCATTACATTTTTCCTTAATGAGCATTAGTGTATAATCTATTCTTGATGAAGACAACATTAGACAAATGTTGTCGGACACCTGGATAATGTTGAACGTGGTTGAACCAACGAGAGACATTAAGGTATTTCTCCTTTTCTTGCACTGTCAGCTCCACCTGCATGGGGAAGAAATAAAGGCACTAGTAATTCAAAGCACTGCATCACTAGTGTTGTAACATGTGGTAAGGCAAAATAAACGTGGGTAGGCTTACATCAAAAGTTGTCAGAATCCAGGAGTTGTCTATCTTAATGTTACATACTAAAATTCACAGCCTGCAGTATTTACTTTTAATTCACTCCCAACGAACAGACCTGGAGGGTGGAATATACATTTGAATGGGGGGAAGGAGAAAGGAAGGCATTAGCTTGCTTGGATTTAATTCCCCTATCTACTGAGGAGTTAGCAGTACTGAGGGGTGCAGGGAAGAGTTCCACAACATGTCTGTCATGTTCATCTAGCAGGTGTCGACTAACTGCATATCAACATGTATTAGAAGTACAGGAACAAGTTATTTTCAGGTGATTTCAGACTGGCTGAGCGACTGCCATACAAGAGCTACTATGAAAGTACTACTTAACACTTAAGACACCAATGTTGTGATCCAAGTTACTACAATAAATCAAACTAGAAACCTGTCCAGATGTCAAACACATTTCAAGTACTCTCACTGACTCCTCACCAGAGTTCTCAAGTCAGCAGCAGACACTTGGTTATTTTCACCCAGACCTGAACAGTTCAAGATCAGTCAAGAGGAAATCTCCTCACACAGCTCTTGCAACAGCTCTGTTGTAGGTTAAGGGAAATGAAGAGTTAATTGGTGTAACTGTAGCGACAATTCCTCCAGGAAGACTAGAAATTCTTGAGGTAAAACACAGGGCATTCTTACTCTATCCTCCTTTCCTGTATCTCCCTATGCAAGGGGAGAGGACAGCCAATTCTGGCGCTCTCCCCCTGCTCCTGGCACACACAGCCACTATCTCTCTGGTTTGTGGCACTGGTTGCAGCCTTCTGTGACCTTCTTGGCAAGCTAATTTCTTGCTACACCACTGGTTTGTGTGTGTGTGTGGGCATTCAGGCCTGGTCAAGGCCTGCTGCGTCCATCCTGGGGGGCACTGAGGCTCGGTAGTGCTATCTTTGTGGGGGAGTAGTTCAGCCTGCTCAGGCTGAGTGTGTGTGTGTGAGGTTTTGGAAGGCTTTGGCCTATTAGGCCCAGGCAGAGAACTGGGCCTAATTCACATGTATCTTCCCTAAATACGTTTCTGTATTTCTGTATATTTGTAGAAAGCATTCACATTTAACCTCCAATTCTGTGCAAGTGTTTTTATTGTACTCCTTTGGGGTAAAATACCTCTCTGTCCTTTTACCCTGGGCAGCCTGTGGCTCAAAACTAGGACAAGTTTCTAACCATAAGAACTGTGACTAAGGTGAACAGCTTCAAGCCTACCTGCATTTTTGATCAGAGAACTGGCTCAGATGAAACTCATTTAGAATTACAGACCTCAACTACACCTTTCAAAGCCTAACCTAAAGACAGCAGCATCTTCAAAGCTTCACTACGAAGTCTTTTATTACTTCAAAGTCTTTTCAGACAGCTGTAGAAGGACCATTCCCATCCTGGATTAGAATTTTAGGTCTCCTCACCCCTCAGTAATGAGGCTGCACCATCAGGAACTGAATGGGATCTTCACATCAACCCTAATCTTATCTCACCAGTATGTGAACTGATGGGATTCTACTCACTTCATTTTCAGTTAGCTAAGGCAGCCAGCAAGGTGAACTTAGTCATCTTGACAACACCAGAAAGTCAATGACAAAGGGCTAGATGATATCCATAGGTCATTTTCAACCTGCACAAGTTTGTGACTGAAGAGTTTTAAGAGACATCATCAGACACTTTTCATGTTTAGACTTCTAAAGCTCATGAAGGTTAATCCCACTTTGAAAGCTAAGCAGGTGGCAGATTCCTTATGCCTTGTTCTGCAGACACCAGATTAGATGGATCATGCAGGTTCATTGCAAGTTTGATCTTGGGTACAAGACAGCTGGAAACAAAGATGCTCCAACGAACTTTCAATCGCAGGAAGAGCTGTATGTAAACATTTACTCAGCTATACCCACGATAAAGGAGTGCTTTAGATTTGCAGAGCTGCCTGTAACACTTGCTGCTGCTCCTTGCTGCTCTCTCATGCAAACCAGCACTTGGCTTAGAAATGGGAAGCTTTAAACATGCAGAATTCAAAAACAAAATAAGGATATATGCTGGAAAAATACCAAGGAAGAATTTCAAGGAGCTGCAGGAAGGAATTCTGACCCAACACCACAGAGCATTAAAGCTCTGTTAATAGGAGGCTAAAAGGAACTGTGACAACAACTGAAGAATAGGGATCTTGCAGCTGCTCCTAAACCCAAGCAGCTCTTCTTCCTCTGGGACTCACCCACCAGAATATAAACACAACACCACACATTTCCTCAATGGCATCTGTGGTTTTGAACCGTGAGGAACCCCAGTTCAGGCAGTATGAGAAAAAGCAGCTTTTTTGCCTTTTTTTTTTCCCCTGCTGCTGGCATGGAGTGTAAGCAGTATTCCTAAGCAATACATTCTGATAGAAGTGCACAAACAAATCTATTAAAATACAATCACATATTTTTGATGAGCTAGAAACATAAAAAGAGCTCATCAGCATGGAATAACAGTGATAAGGAGAAAAGCTCTGCAATTTTTGAATGTATTACACATAAAAAGTGGAAGCTATTAAAATGTAACACAGTGCTTCACACATTGCCTGAGCTTCCATAAGGACAGTATATTCAGGACAAAAGAAAAACCCCTTGCAGTACCATTTCAGGGAAGATGCTTTTGATCACCTGCATTTTCATATAGTGAATTGTAGTTAAAAGGTGGTGCCTGGTAGGAAGCTTTAGAACCATTTACAAAGTGACACAGAGCATGAAAAGAGGAATGTGGGTACTCTAAGGCCATTTAAAAACCACTGAAAGTATTTCAAATATGAACAGATGCTAAAAATTATATCACCAAGTTCTGTGATCATTGTACAATTAAAGTTGTAACCACAATACTCTCAAAGTTTTTAATGAGTAAACACATGTTTATGAAAATCACAGAATAGTTTGAGGTAGAGGGGTCCTTACAAATCATCCAGTTCTGACCCCAAGGCACAGACACCTCATCTTAAACCAGGTTGCTCAAGGCCCC
>VWYK01056689.1:12526-29135 GCA_013399775.1 Semnornis frantzii | reverse complement strand
ATCACAGTTCTTGCTGCCCCTCTGCAGAATACCAGGATGACATTCTGCTTTATTTCAAAAAGGGAGTGGGAGAAAACATTTCCAGCTTAAATGAGTAATACAAAAAGGCTTATTTTTCACCATTTATTTTATCAAAATGAAATTACCAGAGGTAATATCATGGGGGTTGAAGTGACAACAGTAATGCAGTCTTCCCACTTCTGGTACGTTTATCTGAGAGTTTTATTAGTTCAAACTTAGTCTGTCCACCAAGTGATCTGAATTTCATATAAACAGTTAAGTGTTCTTTGGAACAGGTACCTGAATGAAAGTTTCCTGTGTCCCAGAATGTCCGTGCTTGCTCCTCCCTTAACGTTTCTCCTAATTCACGTTTGCTTAATAAAGCATTTTATAGCCCTAACAGGAAATATTGAGGAAGCTCTACCTCCTTTTCAAGAAGCCTGGTGAACAGGACATTCCCACATTAGATAGGGTGGATTTGGGTTCAGATTTCTGCTTCAGATTACACTAGTGGCAGCATTTTAAGGAGGTCTTGTGCTGTATATTGATACACATGCCGAGTCAGTGTTTCTTTCCAGCTATTTTCTGTGACACCTTGCAATTCCTGCAAGGTTTGAGAAGGCTTCTGAGGCTTCAACCTGTGTCTGGGACTTAATACAGAGAATTTTGGTTTTGTTTAGACAGCTGTTAAGTGTCCAAACTCAGGAGTATCAGCTTCTCATCCTGCTCACTGTCTGAAACAGGCATTCGCACAGCTAGTAAATAGCTAACTGGGCCAAGGATCCACATAGTGCAAAATATTTCTGTATGAAGTGAATTCGAGTAGGCTGATGCCTTACTCTTTCTATTTCTTTTATCCAAAGACAGGTCTTCATAATTGGCCACCCACAGCCAAATGAAAAAAAAAATAGGTGTTACTTTTATCTTCCTGAAGAAATAGCCTGAAAAATGTTAACCCCTTTGCAAAGTGTCTTTACTGAGTTTCTGATGATCTCATCACTTTGAAATAAGAAAGAAAAAAAATGTCAAAAAAGAAAAAGCATCCTGTGGTTTATTTACCAGTCTCTATCACGTTATTATGAAAAACTGAGTATAATGCCCAATTTCATTAAAACAAAAGAAATGATCCAATCACTTGGAAATACAAGGGATAAAGTTCAGGCATTATATCATCCCGTTCTGTGAGAACAAGGGCATAGCCCACCCATTCTTTCAGTGAAAATGAAGCAGAGAAAATGTAGAAAAAGAATAAAATTTCCTTTCTTCTACCAAAAGAGACTGGATGCATCCTGGATGTAAAGAAAACTGTTACTTGCAATACCAAATAGCAGATAAAGCTTGTTTGATTCCACGGAAGAGGGACTAACAGCTTTTCCAATCTTAAAAACAGTGCTATTAGAGACAAATGAGGGAGTTCTAATCATCATTGAAACAACTCTTTTTGATTAAGTCAGACAGAAGAATCATTTAAGATGAGACAATCAACCACGTTCAGATTTGAAGAGAGCATCTAACTGACATAGTACAAAACAAAAGAAAGGCATTAAAAATTATTTATTAAATATTTCTTGCTTATTAAATACACATTCATATGAAGTCACAGCATAATAATGATATTTAGGACAAGATGGGTAGGAGTTAATATCTTTATAATATAGATAGTAAGTTAATTAAGACAGAGAGGAGGGAAATGATCTATTATAGGTAATACAGAAAGCTATTGAAAATAGTAGGAAGAAGCACTAGCTGCCCTGTTAGATCAGTAATTCCCAGTGTGGCAGCCTGTAAGGTCTTCTGGCATGCTTCATGCAGGTAAATATTAAAAAGCTAAAACCAAACCAATAGCAAAACACTGTCCACAGCATCTTAGTTGCTTATTGTTTGCCTAGTAAATGGAGCCAATTAAAAGTCACTGGTGAAACTGCCTGTTTCTGCTTCACATGTCTTAAGTGTACAGCCAAGTTTTGTCCAGATAGTAAACCTGTCTTTGTTGACTAATTAGAGAAAAATAAAAGGCATAAAACACAGGCAGCAATGGTACAGCAAAGGAGTGGAGCTGCTGCCACAGTAAGAGAGTGGCTGCAGTCACATGCACGAGCACCACAGTGCTGGGGGATGGTATCATCCACTGTCTTCAGCTTCAACACGGACCCTAGAAGCCAACACACATGGTTCATCAGCAGAGGGTCATTACTCTGACTCAGTCACCACTCACATATGACAAGCAAATTAGTCACAGAGATTGTCAAATAAATATGGACTGAATATAAGTTAAGTTGAAGCTAATATGATTGACTGTTGCACAGTCTGAGGACTATTTCATGCCAACTTAACATTTTTTCAGACTGATCCTTTGTATATATTGCAGTGTCACTGTATTAACATAGCTAAATCTACTAGCTTTTCCTTAGATCCTTTTATATATCTACATACCTATATATTAGATTGTTGTAGTCATCAGGGAAATATTAATCAAAATTCATTGCAAGAGAACAAAGATAAAGAGATGTAAAAATTCTTCTCTTATGAAGCTATACGTTGAATATTCTTGATATTTGAAATAAAGCACTTCATCACATCAGAGGAGCTTTGTTTTGTGAATTGACATCACTCAAGAATATGGAATTCCTAATATGGAAAAACAGCTACAGTTTTGATTTTATGTTGACCCTAAATAGGGGAAGGGGGGGAAGTTAAACCCAGAGAAAACATATTTTCAACCATGGCTAGTACAGTGGAGTTTAAAATACAGATGGTACATGCTAATTTTATAGAGAAAGGTATTTGGGGTTTAGAATAAAAGAGTTTTGAAGCAATACAGGTTACCCACAATACAGGTTACCCACAAACTTAATCTCTCAGACCTGAATTACTTTTTACCAGAGCATCTGACAAGAAACATTTTGAAACAAAAACTTAGTAATGCTACTCTACAACTGAGTTTTCCTGATCTCGGTGATTATCCTACTACAAAATCAGCTTCAGCAGGATTTGTCCTATTTTATTCAAGATTCCAAATCTCTAGTAACATCAGAAAGGTTGAGATGTCTTGGGGAATCCTACTAGCCTAATGCAATCATATAGCTCTACATTAACATTCAGAGAATAAAACAGACTCACTGCTGGTAAGATAACCTGTATTTCCACAGGGGAAAAAAAATCCCACCAAGTGATTGCAATCCTATGCCTAAGTGTTCAAATATTACCCCACATGCTGCTGTGAAATTCAGATCTTCTAGAATTTCTTTTCTGGAACGACAAAGATACTGTCTATTTGCCTCTGGGAGTTCACCCACATTATCTTGCCAATATGCGTTAAATCTGAACCAGAGACAGACTTACTTAACTTCTAAGTTAATTCGTTCTAATATCTTTCCACTGGCACTGCAGATATAGGTGGCAATCAGACATAAAATTAGTAATAGGCTGTCCACATGATGTGAACACTGCCATAGGAAGAAACTAATAACAAAGATGGATATTCATTTCAAGTAGTCAACCAATGGTTCTTTCTTTTAAGATAAATGTAGTATTAAACCATTATTGGTTTCTGAATCATCTTTTCCTTTTGTCAATAGATATTTTATATGAGATGAAAGACAGTAATAATGAAGAACCACAAGAAAAATGTATTTGTCCCTCATTCTGGTTCTGCCCTCCAAATATTAATGGAATATTAACAAGTAATTGAAATTATCTAAATGAAAATGGATTTCCAGTTATCTGAGAGTAAGCTTGAAACTACTGTTAGGTTTGTTTTCATCATTTATATGGAAATGATACTTTTACTTATATATGCTACCACAGTTAGTTGAGAAGTGCCTTTTATACATTGCAGATGCTTAATAAGTGAATGTTACATGTAAGGACAACTCCCTTTTCTTAAATTTTAAATTCCCTGTATTTTGAGTCCATTCTGTTCTCATGTATCAGGAACTATTTGACAATTCTTATAGAAAAGAAATTGTTATGGAAAGGATACCAGCAGGTGGAGGATGAATGCTGCCAATGATTCAAAAAACAATCAATTCATTAGATTTAATATTAGAGTGTACATGCCTAATATCAGAGTGTAGAAGTGACAAAAATATGGGAAATGTGGACTTTTCACTGAATTTCTACCTATTATAGAAACAGAGGTCAGGTTGGAAAAGACTGAAAATATGCCAGAAGTGCAACATGAAGTGCGTTATGACATGAAAGCCCCAAGTTTTAGCTGCCTAGTTATGTGTCTAATTTCAGAACTTTACACACACACACATACATATATATATATATATATATGTATGTCCAGCCTTTCATGTATTAAAAGATGTATTCTGGTGATTTACTTTCAGGTTCCTGAAATATACAACAAAGTAGTGCAGGAGGCAAAAAACAATTTAAAATAGGATTGGAGCAAGTGATTTACAGGGAGAAAAGCAATGCGGCAAGTGCTAGAGATAAATAAGGAATTACACTTGTCAAATCAGACACAGAGAGAAATTGTTCACAAGATCTCCAAGGAACAGTTTGTGCTTGTCAGAAGCACTGAATTTATATTTTGTTTGTTCGTAATGTTACATTAGATATATTCAACACTGAAAGAAATAAATGTTTCCATATCCTTTTCAAAAGAGTCCCAGGTTGACTCAATTCGCATGGAAACATTCACACTTACTTCAAGGTAAGTCATCAAAACTCACTTTTTGCTGCATTAAAATGAAAAATAATTTATTATTTCCCTATCTACAGTACTGGACTATTAACAAACAAATACGTACCACATAGAGATATAACAAAGACTTAATGAGCTAGAATCTTTTGCACTAAAAGCAACATGAAGATATAATCCTTGCTATGAGATTTTTTTTTTTTTTACTTGCTTTCGATAAATCAAAACAAATTTTTAAACTACTATGAGGCACAGGAGAGTTAACCTGGTTTTGGCTCAGCCACCTGAAGGAGCTAAATGAGGAGCAACATTCCCTTACTTTGGTGTTGAAGAGCCGTTATAAGTAATGGCTTTCACTGCTTCAAGTATGCAGTCTGTGAGGAAGAGCCTTGATGATAGTGTTCTGATACCTACCACATGATCCCCTGGTTATTTAATTAATGCCTAAGGGTGAGCAGCAATGGCACTGATTACAGCATCTTTCTAACTACCTGCAGGACTCACTAGCAAGTCCAAGATCTGTGAGACTTGCAGGATCACTGTGTTTGGGGTCTGTTTTCTGGGAAGAGATGGCACTGACATTTGGTTTAAATTGAGATATTGTTAATCACTGCCACAGTTGTCTGGAGCACATTTGTAAAGTCATCAACAGAGATGATGTATTTTTTTAATAAAAGGCGCAAAGTACAGATTAGAGCACATGTATGGATCTATAGGGTATTAACACAGCATTATGTTTGCATGGTATCTAACAGAATTTGGTTCTGTAGTCACTTTCAATGGGAAACATCTGAGAATACCGTGAGAAGTGTTCAGAGGTGCATGGTAAAGCTTTCAGGACCTGGTAGCAACCTTAGATTTCCCATCGCATCATGCTTCCCACACTGCCTTTATATGTTAGGAATAAGATCTCATTGCTCTCTTGAGCCTTCAGAGGGAGCTAAGTTAACAGTTCAACAGGGCAAATGGAACATGAACTCAGTGCAGTATTGTTATGTAGCAGCTGTATTGCATAGCTGCTGGTTACCATCCCCTGACACCAGAGGGTAGGAAGGAGCTGGGGAACAAGAGCTAGGCCGGCAAGCAGTGAGACCAGGTGGCAGGCAGCAGTACTGTTACTGCCCCGTGATAGAACTGCTTTGCTGCTGCAACGTGCTGTCTGAAGAGCTTCCTGCTCTGCCTTACACATAGAATCTTCATGGTCTCCAGTCCAAAAGACTGAAAGAAGAGGGGAGTTAGAAGACGGCACTGTGATGCAACTTCATATATGAGATTTTTGCCTCTCAGTGCACGACCATCTCTGCAGCTGAAAAGAAATATAAACTCCTTCCTAGCCTCACTAGGAAAACATGAACATGTTTATGTATGTGTAAACAGATGAATTAGCTTCAATATTCAGAGTTCCTCAGTTCAAAGCAGCTCTTCCTTGCAAACATTTTGAGCCACAAAAGCCAGTTCTGATAACTTTATTTGCTCACCATTTAGTAATTCTATATTTCAATCACCCAAAGATGTTCAAATGCTGGAAAGTGGAAAGAAGTATCAGACATTTTTATAAATACAGTGACTGATTCCATGATTTATTCATGAGGTTATAAGGTACTGTTGGGTTTAGCAATCACTTCATAAATAGGGCAATAAAAGCACAGACCAACACCTTTCACTTACCCTAGTAAGTAACTTCATGGTCAGATTTGTATGGTATACTGAGCAGAAAGCCATTTTCTATCAGATAATGAAAATATTTAGAAAACCTCTAGAGTAGCAAGTACTATAGGACTCCTAAAGCTGTAATTATTTTATACCATTATTAGAAATGAAAATATTGGGAAATTATTGAGGTATCCCAGTAAATAGGATTTTACACCAAATAACACTCAGACTGCTAAAAAAGCCTTTCAAACTTGCATGAGGAATGTGATTACTTTATAATCCATCTTCTTCTATTGCATACCAATAACTACATTTATAACAATACCTTTGTTGTAACAAATCTTGTTTTATAAGCAAAGCAGCAGTTATTCAGAGTACAGTATATTTTATATAATTCAAAATTGGGGGGGAAATTATGTTTTAACATATGTAATTGTGTAATGCTCACCAAATGCAATCACACATACTCTGCAATAGCTCTTTAACATATCAACTAAAAAAAAAAAAAGAGTTATGGACAAATTACAATATTCATTATCTAAAAACAAATAGTGTGTTCAAGTTCACTAAAAGTTTGGGCCTGTTATAAACTGATATTTTTATTCATAGTGTTGAATAGGAACACTGAGACAAGAACAGTCTAAATCTTTCTGCCTCGCATAGGAAAGGGAGCAGAATGCATGAGATGTGCGGTTCTGATTTTGAAGAGTTTGTGTAGACTCTGCTTGATCAACAGCTGAGGTATCTGCAAGGAAAACCAGGGGAGGCTCGAGTGACAGCAACAGTTACTCTGACTAATAGAATCCCGTCAAAGTGCTTTAAATCATTTGTGTTTACTGCACATTAAAAACCTATAAGGAACCAGATTTTGTGCTGTAACCAAGACTACAACAGAAACTCCCAGAGAACCCCAAAAAGGCTAAAAGAAATCAGAAAAATATATTAACTTGACCAATATGTTCTTAAATCAACTGAAAAATAAGCCTCTGAATTTCTGTACTGTATTCCAGCCTACTAAAACTATATGCTCACAAATTCTGCTAAACCTTTCTTAACAGATTCAGATCAACAACTAAATGTAATATTCATGTGACATAATGGAAGCTGTCCAATGTTATTAAAAACAAATATCCTTTGTAATAATTTATTTTGCCAGTGCATTAGATCATATAGCTTGTTTTTTTAATGCGGTGCATTTTTAAAAATGTTATCATAAAATTAAATTACTTATAAAGGAGGAGTACATGGCATTCAAATAAGTAGTAGATTCACCAGAACATGCATAAATGACTGTAAATCCTGTTTAAGAGGTGTCGTTCACTTTAGCCCAGGAAACAAGGCAGAGCTGTCTCTGTAAGTCCCACTTGGTAAGCAATCACAAGACTTGACTTCGCAAGGACAAATGAATTGGCTGTTAGATACAGGAGTAAATTTACTTTTAAATTTACTGTGTTTACTTACTTAATTTTGTGGGGTGCAAAAGCAGTGACCCCACCTGTATTTGAAGCCATCACAGTGGCACAATTACTAGCACTAGCTATCTCATATCATGTATGTGCGTAGAGCAAGATGCTTTGTCTAAGAACATCAACTTGTTTAGGCAAAGCCAGGTAGATTGCAGCTGGCCAAGACACTTTAATGGGTGTAAGAGACCCAGTGTGATTCCTGGGCTAAGAAATAATCTTAACAAAAGAGCAAAGTGGTTGCACATTGGTGATTCTCACTCTATCGCCAAGGGTTAGTCTTGCTATTGGTAATCTCGAGCAGCAGACTCGAATGCATAAACTCTGCAATTTTTTTTTTTCTTTTTAAAAATACAGCACTTCCTGAACTGTATCTGATAGAATGGATCCCCCCACCCCCAACCCCCCCAAAAAAAAACCCCAAAAAACAAACAAACAACAAAAAAAAACAAAACCAAAAACCACCACCCAGAAGTTAAGTTCATGCTCAGCTATCACCTTCCAAATCTTTCTTCCAGCAATAATTTTTCTTTTTTTTTTTTTCATATGCCAAACACCTTCTTAATCAGAGAAATCATTATGAATGTGAACTGGTTTACTGCAAGTAAAACTAAGGAAGCTGCACATAAATAGCCTAAACCCAAAAAAGCAGCCTGTGTCTGTGTAAAATATAAAGCTGAGCTAAATAAAATAATAGCTTATTCTGCTTCCTGACTGATTTCAGAAGCCAGTCAGCTTTGTGCTGGAATGGAGAAATCTGCCATTTACACTCTATGTTCAAACATATTTATATATTTTATATATCGTTATCTCAGAAGTAGTTCTGTCAGCTTTCAGGAGCCCGTTTGGGAATTTTCCCACTATTATTGGTTGCGTCTGTACTTCCTGTTTTTGCAGATGATTCACTTCAGGAACTGCTGAGGCCACAAAAAATACTAAAATTCATCAAAATAAACCAAACCTGACTAAATCTATGTTTCTCAAGTAAAATCAAAGCTCAGTCTTGTGACTTTGTGGGAAATCATTGAACTTCGTGAAATTCGAAGAATATTTTTCAGCATTTTTCAGCACCGCACCATTCCCTGTGTTTCTCAGCTGTAAAGTTTGGCACTGAGCAAGTTTGAAAAAGTAGATTAAGAGGGAGAAAGATAAGGTTATTATGCACAGTGAAAGAGGAACTTACTGCTCTGCACCAGCTTTTTCCATCAGTCAAAAACAAAAACCCTGCAAATAGTTAGTTTACAGGAAATTAATTTGCTCTCTCTACAGTTTCAGTATACTTCCCATAAAATAATCTGCTCCTATATAGTAGCCTGGTGAAACTCCAATGAGAATGTCAAAATTGTGCTTTCTTAATGTAGCTGTGTTGTCTTCCTGAAATAGCTTTAAGAAAAGCCGAAAATTTAATTCCTCATTGTACTACATTTGGAATGTTACAACATCCTCAAGTGTTTTCACATCTCAGGAATAAACTGTTCTGCCAGCTTTTTAAATCAAGACAATTGACAAAAATCACCATTATTTTGGCCACTTGCTACCTTTTAAACTATTGCCCTAACAACATGATGACTAGCATCTTTGTCATAAGACTTCTGTAAGAATCACGGAATTGTTGAAAAAATTATTTTTACAGTGCAGTAGAACTGCTAAGCTTTTGCTTCATTTTTGATTAATTTCATGCCTGACTCAGTCAGAGATTAGGCCCTGACATAGGTTATAATTAAATATTGAAATCATGAAGTGCAAGAATGTTTAATTTTTAAAATATGAGTTTTAATTTACCTCATACAGAGAATAGCTCTGGTCACCTGCAGAGATGCATTACACACTACATTGCCTAATGTAGGATGCCTGAATAAGGCTGAGCATACAGTTAAAGTAAACTAATGCAATTTACTGAACAGCAGTCAAATATTTATCCAGTTGATGAAGCAGACTTTATGTGAAACTCAGACAATAATTAAAGAGAAGCCTTGCTTAAAACATGCTTATTCCAGTTTTCACAAATATGTTATACAAAGCAGCATCTTCCTTTTCTCAAATATTGATGTTCTCCTAACACATTATACCGTGAGCTTGTCCTTGGCATTCTCTTGACTATTTAATGAATACATTTCCTGGCATTTGCCTTATCTTTGCTATGTTGTTCTT
Source organism: Semnornis frantzii (assembly GCA_013399775.1). Taxonomy (NCBI): domain Eukaryota; kingdom Metazoa; phylum Chordata; class Aves; order Piciformes; family Ramphastidae; genus Semnornis; species Semnornis frantzii. The sequence goes on along the minus strand of VWYK01056689.1, from coordinate 19,214 downwards.
CAAAGAGCTAAAACTATTAGTTAGCCCTTGACAGAAAAACATCAGAGCATGCTAGTAAAAGGTCTTACAGTATCAGAGTTATTAACATCGTATTTGATTAAAACATAGAAAGGTGAGGAATAGCTACTACAGAATACGTCCCTTGCACTTAGACTTTCACAACCTTGGATATTTTTTTTTTTCATGGAACTTTCACATCTGTTTTTGTCATTTCGTCTGAGCAGACTCTGAATAGTTACAGGCTGAGTACAAATCCTGTGACCATTTTGTAGTGTTATAGTTTTCATTCCAAACAGAACCACATATATCAGATATTTCCAGTTCCTCAGAATAAATACTTTTGCTTCAAGTTTCAGTTTTCATAGTAAAAACAATGTTTAAAATCCTGTTCTACCAACAATGTAAAATACACATTGAGGAGATGAGTGATGTACGTGATGTAGAACAAAAGACAAATGGTTAACATACAGACATTAAAAAAACTGTTAATGGTCTCAATTTTTTATTTATAACATTCAGGTTTGTGTGTTGTATAATTTATTATCATTATTAATTATATTTCATCATTATACTTATTAAGTATATTTTTATATATATAATTATTATTTCAAGTAACTATTAGAATCAGGAAGCCTTAGCAGTTGCTCATCAGAATTACCTAATACTGACCGCAGTAATAGAGGAGACAAAGTTTTGACCCGATCAATAGTCCTGAAACAGATGGTAGCATGTTTCCATAACTGTCTATTAACCAGTATGTAGTGAAGAATATATCCTCACTGACTATTAACAAATATTAGGAAATTCCCAGATTTTTCAGTAATACAAAACCAATGCAATGTTTATGCCCATCACCTTCAAAACACACTGCATTCCAAAACAGACCCTGCAAGTGACAGTTCGCTTAACCCAAACACTAATTTTTGCAGCATGGCTGGATAATTCATCATAAACTGACTACATGACGTCTCTCCTTCAATAAAGTGACATTTGCGTTTTGATAGGATTTTTTTACCTTGATACTGTCATATAATCATAGAATCATAGAATGGTTTAGGTTGGAAGGGACCTCAAAGATCATCTAGTTCCAACCCCCTGCCACAGGCAGGGACACCTCCCACTAGTACAGGTCACTCAAGGCCTCATCCAACCTACCCTTGAACACCTCCAGGGAGGGAGCAGCCACAACCTCCCTGGGCAACCTGTTCCAGTGGCTCACCACCCTCACTGGAAAGAACTTCTTCCTAACGTCCAGTTTAAATCTCCCCTTTGCCAGTTTAAACCCATTGCCCCTTGTCCTGTCATTGCAAGACCTTGTAAATAATCCCTCCCCAGCCTTCCTGTAGGTCCCCTTCAGATACTGTAAGGCTACTCTAAGGTCTCCTTCAAAGCCTTCTCTTCTCCAGGCTGAAGAGCCCCAACTCTTGCAGTCTGTCCTCACAGCAGAGCTGCTCCAGCCCTCTGATCATCTTCATGGCCCTCCTCTGGACCCTCTCCAACAGTTCCATGTCCTTCCTGAACTGCATGCAGCACTCCAGGGTGGGGTCCGATGAGAGCGGAGTAAAGGGGGAGAATCCCCTCCCTTGCCCTGCTGGCCACGCTGCTCTTGATGCAGCCCAGGACTCGGTTGCTGTCTGGGCTGCAAGTGCACACTGCAGGCTCATGTTGAGCTTTTCATCAACCCAGACCCCAAGGTCCTTTTCCTCAGGGCTGCCTTCCAGCCATTCACCACCCAGCCTGGATTTGTGCTTAGGATTGTGCCGACCCATGTCATGTGCTGTTCCAGTTTGGGTCACTATTCTGGAGGACAGAATGAGCTCTTACCCCTTTCCAGGAGTCAGAATGAGGATACTGCACATTGATTAGAAGTTTAAAGAGAGATTCTATTTACGAGAACATTTATACAAAAGGCAACCAGGTAGAATAAGTATAAAATCCACTGGTCCAAACTGGCCTTCTGTAATCCTCCACTCGTTCCACTCTCAGTTGGCCTAAGGTAGGCTGAACTCCCCCCCCGCCCCCAACCCCGAACTGGCCCTACAAGGCCTCAGTGGGTCAACTCCCTGCCTGTCAACTGCCTCATGAACCGTGAGATAAGAGCATTCACTGCTCAGAGAAGTGGAAGCAAGAGAAGCAGGGAGGAGAAGGGGAAGAGACCAAGTCAGGAGCCATCTTTTAAGCCGTGATACTGGAAAAGGAATAGAATAACAACATTACAATATCCTGGGATGAGCCTCTCTCCCTATGGCTTTGTTTAAGGGGGAGCTGGGGTCCCTCAAACTACCACATTGCAAAGAGCCTCTGTAGCATGAAGACTAATATTGCAATTTTAAAAAATCAGGATTATCTAGATCAGGAGAGCAATAAAGACAAATGCCAACAACACCAAGTTAACACATCAGAAAAGCTCTTGAATAGGATCCTAACTGGCACAAACTCCCACTACTTCAGTGGAGCTGTGCCAACATACATCATGTTGTTGGGGCTCTGGCCCATATTTAGAAACTGCAGCCAGCCACACTTCATTTTCAGCTGCAACCTCCAACCCAAGCCAGCTGCATCTGCAAGCAGCTAGGAGGCTGCCTGGAATGGTATCTGAACCATTTCTATTTTTGTCTGTGCGTTATCACCTCAGTCATTGCCTTGCTTAAAGACAATATAACATGAACAACTACAAGTTTAAGCATAATGCTGCTGTTCTTATGTGGCCTAAGGGTCAGGAAAATTTAGAGGATTTCTAAATGTTCGAGCTCCGTAAAGTCAGAAATTTAACGTTTGTTAGCAGTAAGACATCAGAGCAACCAGTTAGAGCTGCAGAGGATTTGGTGTTGTGTTCTGCTATTCTGCTATTCTGTTGGCAGTATTCCTGTCATTGCTCAAATTGTGTCAGAAAATGGCAATTCACAAAAAGAGATGCTACTCAGCAGTAAACTCCTCTGGGGATTATCAGCCAGTAGCTTTTGTGGAGTAAGGCAACAATCCACCTAACTTCTTTCCTGTCATCTAAACGAGGGATGTTGCTGTCAGCCCATCTTTCTACCTGCCTTCTCACTGAAGACTGAGGAACTGAGAAAAAGCAGCCGTTTTAATTTAAAATAAGATATTAACACAGTCCTACTCATCAGCTTTATTATTCTTTATATGATTGCAGAATGAATCTCCTTGCTAGCACACAAACAACATAACATAAGAAGTAAAGCACCAGGAGCTCAAACAAAGCCACTCGTGCTGTCCTACTCTATCAGATTTTGTGGTGATTTTTAGTCTGATATTTTGGTCAATTTGTATAGGATCTTCATATTTGTTATGCCATGTCTTAAGGGTGAATCTGGTCCTCAGATTTCCAGGATTTAAAGACTAGAACCATAGAATCATTTAGACTGGAAAAGACCTTTAAAATTATCAAGTCCAACCGTTCACCTAACACTACCAATCCTGCTGCTACACCTCCAGTACTGATTCAAATACTTCCCTAGGCAACCTGTTCCAGGGCTTGTCAACCCCTTCAGTGAAGAAATTTCTCCTAATTTCCAATGTAAATCTCTCCTGGCACAATGTGAGGCTGTTTCTTTCTGTCTTGTAACGTTTTGCCTGGGAGAACAAAGACCACCTTGTTGCAACCTCCTTTCAGGTAGTTTTAAAGAGCAATAAAGTCTCTACTGAGTCTCTTTTTCTCCATACTAAACAACCCAAGTTCCCTTGGTCACTCTGCACAGGACTTATTCTCTAGACCCTTCACCAGCTTTGTTGCTGTTCTCTGGATCCACTCCAGCACCTGAATGTCTTCCTAGTAGTGAGGGGCTCAATGCCAAACACAGTACTCAAGGTTTAGTCTCACAAGTTACAATTAAAGGGTGACAATCACCTTTCTAGTCCTTCCATCCACACTATTTCTAATATGGATGACAAAGATTTATCTTTATTACACTACTGTTTCTTGGTATTAAAAAAAAAAAAAAAGTAAATTATGTAATATAGCAGAAAATGTAGAACTACTTTGTCTACAGTATGTTATATGCAACCATATTTGAACACTTAAATGTTTTTCAGTATGGTTGGATTTGTGGAACTTTCCCTAAAAGGTTTTAGAGCTAGTAAAAATATTTGAGTAACTATTGTGCACCATCAAACAGATAAAAACCTGACCTTTTAGCCAGAAGTAAACCAGGATCAGATTATAGGACATCTGCCATTTTTTGAGGATCGCTTGTTTGTTTGCAAACAACGTTGAATGTCTATAGACTGTAAGTCCTATTCACAGACAGCTCAGTGGTGATTTACATTAGATGACATTACATTAATTTTTTTTTCTATTCAGTTATTTCCCTTTACAGATCACATTTTAACATCATAACACTTCTTAAAGTTTTATGGCCCATCTGCATCCCAGATCCACTGAGATCACTTCAGTCTCTACTTCTTTGTCTGTAAACACACTCAGACAATCCCAGGAAATCACATAGTAGCTGATTAACCCACCAAAGTTCCACTCTATGTTACTCTGTACAATGTCTATTAAATATTTACCAAAACTGTACAAAAACTCATTACAGTTCCCAAAACTATAAAATTTACTCCAGCAGGAAATATCCAACACATGCAAATGTCTTAGGTGAGAATTCCCAAAGATTCTTGTCTCTAAGGCTCACATTCATGCACCTTTGTACCTCCTAACCTAACATTGATATATTCACCTTCTACTTATACCTATTTACCCACAGATCTGACTGAATCTAAATGGTGTAAGAACACCTCATATCTCATGCTTTATTTGCTTTCACATCATCTTAGCTATAATTGTTGCACTTTGTTTACCAAGGTCTAAGATTGTGTCTATGAAGCTATCACAAGATTGATTAAGTGTTGTCAAAAAAAAAAAAAAAAAACCAACTTGAAGAGCTTAATAATGTGGCCTTTAATTACAAGACTAATTGTACTTAATGGATCCACTCATGGAGACTATTTGGAGTAGGTCTGAACAGATTATGTATTGCCTCGTATAAACCTCGTGTTTACTTGGCATGCACCCACTAAGAGCAAGGCTGATTCACATGCCAGAGCAGATGCCACTAACACAGAGGGCCGTGAGTTTAGCCTGCCAGAAAGGATTCATTTTCACATCTAACCATTCGCTGCAGCAAGATACATGGGTACACATTGGCTTGTGACTGTTACAGCCCCATGCTATTTTACAGTGCATAGAATCTGTAATGGAAGAAATCATTCCACAATAAAAATTATTTAAGATGGTCTTACTTAGCCTGTATGCATCATAGGGCATCAAATTATTTTACATGGTGCATAATGACCAGCTATTGATGTTCTCCACTGAGGCTTACCAAGTGAATGGAAAACTTCACCTATGCAAATGAAAGGTTCATCATGCCATACTGTACATTGTCTTGCCTTCACAGCTACTACTAGAGATTAAATAATGTCTAATGACTACTTAGACTAATTCCAATGTTCTTACAAGTGTTTCTTCTGTATCTCTTGGCATGTTTACACACACACACACACGTGTGTGTGTGTGTGTGTGTATGTGTGCATACAAACCTTTAGATGTAACTACTAGTGTTGGAATCACATTAGCACAGTGTAAATGTTTGTCTTAAGTGAATTGTCAGCTTAGTAGTAGAATCCTTCCGATAATTGCAATTAACCATCATTTTACTATTGTAATGAGTAAAGAGGTTTAATAAATAAATAAATTGAGCTTTAGAAGTCTTCATATTTCCTTCAAAGTCTGATTTAATAATTTTTAGCATAAATATGGCTGCTAAAACCTGTCCCGCTCATATACACTAGAATAGAGACTGTCGTCTTTGGGAAAAAACTATGCACCCTCCCCAGGCATTCTTAGTGCTGATAGATCAATAACTACATTGGTGTCCCATCTTCATGTATATGTGTGTCTGTGTAGATGCAAACACTTTCTTTCACTTGAAATGTAAAAATAATGCCAAATTCTCTTTTGAAGTTGTTAGATGACAATTGTTCATAGAAATATAATCTTACTTATGCATACCATCAGAGTTCATGGTAAGTCTGACATTTAGTGAATTAATGAACTAAATAATTAAGTGACCTGGTAAGCGAGTTGGTAAACCAGAACTATTAATCTTTTAATGAATTCCTTACTATCATTTAAATAATACATTTCTTGCATAATTTTAAAGGATTACAGTAAAGAAACATTAGAATAGAAAATCCATTATGTAAAGGAACGTTGCTTTTATAAATCTGCCATTATGTCTCTTTTTATTGAATTCATTTCTATTCAAGGTTTAGAAAAGTGGCAATTCTTGCACTGATGACTAGCAGTCCCCAACATTTTAGTGGCAAGATTTTTTTCTTGCTAAGACAAAAAGTCTAGGATCATTTACTGCTTCAGACAAACCATTGCCTAAAGTGAGTAATTAGCATACAACTGTAGTTTAAGAATTCCCCTATTTGATGGTGTGCATCACACATGTTTCAGATTTGTAAAGCACTAGTAAGTTAACTAGGCACAGTAAATGGCATTTCTGAATCAGTTCATCTTGGAGATAAATTTTTTTCTACGTGTTGCTAGCTTTCACCTTTCTACCATCTTTGTGTCACATCTCCTACTCTACACATTCTTCTCTACTGTATCGAGATGCCTGTATGTGCCAGGGGGAGCATACAGTAACATACAGTGTCATAC
>VWYK01056689.1:579-12490 GCA_013399775.1 Semnornis frantzii | reverse complement strand
TTTTTTTTTTTTTTTTAGACTTTATCTGATTCGGTAGGACTGAAAAAGATATAAAACTATCATGGCACCATTTCAAGTAACTTTTATGAAATGAATACTTACAGCTAATTTTTGATATGTGTTCTCTGAAACATGCTACACAGTGTCACTTGTATCAAGGTTACAAAACATTTCAAACTGATATTGAAATGTCATAGGATGATAAAAGTAATAATGGAAATAATGAAATTAGCTTCTGACTAGGATCTTTCTTTTGAAAAATTATCTCCATAACATATAAAAAAGCAGAAGAGACACCTATTACAAAGACAAAAATAGCACTTGGTGGCTCAAGGAAAAAAGAAGGAGGTTCTACACCATTTCATACTAAAAGTATGGAAGATACTAAAAGATACTAAAATATCTTTCACTGAAATTCAGTATGTGGATCATGTGCACACAACCCACTGTGAGCTGTCACAGAAACAGGAAGCCACCCAAGGTATCTATAACATAATACAACGACTTTGTGTTTTTATCTTGCAAGCATTTCTGATGAAGTTTCCTTCATGAGTATATAGGAGTACTCCAAAGATTGGCCATGGTTGATGTTTATTCTAACCAGTTTTAGTCTTTATAACAACAATAAACAAAAAGGACAAGGCTACATGAATATACTACTCTAACAGGTACATTTGAGGAACAAAATCCTAAAAATGAAACTCCATAGCCACAAAAGTCTCACTAGTTGAGGTGAGTTTGACTTTCAGAAAACTGGTGAAACTTACTTAGCAGAAAATCCGATTCTGTGGACCTCCGCTACACTCATAGAGTGGGACTTTTGCAGTTCGTTATGCCGGCACAGCAACTGCACCAGACAGTAACACTCACAAAGACATTTCTGAAATCACAGAGTACTATTCTGTTTACAAAGAAGACTCTATCATCAGGGAAAAAAAAAAACTGTAAGAAATCAAAAAGAAAACAAGAGGCAGTATGCTACTGTGCTTATTAACTGTAACTTGCCAAAATTTTTCTACCCAACAAGACAAAAACTATAAGAAATTTGCTTAAACTCAAGTTTAATCGCTTAAACTTAAGTTTTGAATCCCTCATTATGAAGAGAGATGGGAAATATGCAGACAGAATTAGTGGGGCAAAGTAGAATAAGTTCAGTTCTCTTGAGTATTTGGTATATAAGCATGCACACTTGTGGTTTGTTAACTTCTCTGAATTAATATTTGTGCAGAAACTCACCTTGTGTTAAATCTCAGGCAAGCTATTAAACTTTGCAAGTAGAATAGCATTCCTAGAACAATTTATCGTACATTGTTTTTTTGTACATCGTACAATTGGTTTTCTAGTTTGCGGGTCATAATTTGATACAAAGATAGCCAAATTCTAGAGGATTCGAGGTCTAGGGGAAACTGGAAATCAAATGAAAGAACTAAGGAGTTGCGTGAACAAGGGAACTAAGACAAACTCCTTTCAAAAGAAATAGTGTAAGTTGGCATTATTTTACTTAATTATATCAAGGCTGTATTTTATATCAGGCCAAGACTAGGTATCGAATAATCCATATGGGAGAAGACAGTAAAATGACCTAACCACTGCAAGAATATACATTGACATATGATCTCAAACAGAAAACATACAATACATGGAACGCAGAAATATAAATGGAGGTTGAATTGTCTTGCTTGTAATACAACGCAAGCAAGTTTTTTCCTTCTTTCCCTCAACTTAATTGCTGATTCTCTGATGTGTAATACAAATTAAGTTTAGCATTGCAAATATTCTTACAGTAGAGGAATTACCAGGATCTGTCTGAATGATTTTGCTGAAGATGATATACATTTGCAGAAATGCATTTAAATAGTTTAGTAGGTTTAAAAGTTCCTGAATCTCTCATTTGTGTGTCATGAACACGTACAATGTGAACGAACTCTTCAGGAAACAAGGTGAACATAAAAAAAAAAACCCAAACCAACAACAACAACAAAAACAAACAAACAAACCAACCAGCACAACCCCACCCCACCCCCCAAACCCTAGTTTATGGTAGAACAGTGGAAATCAAGACCTGGCAAACAGATACTCAGCTGAGTTTTAAAAATATGAAAGTATATAACAAAAGGCTGATCTGTAAGAAATCGAGTATAATTCTGACCCTGAAACAAAGAGAGGAAAAGAAAGTCCAAATATTTTGCTTACATCCCATTTAAACTGTGGGTGAAAGTATTTCTCCAAATGCAAAGAAACTGGGGGAGAGAGTAATGGTAATGCTGAGTGATACACTTGTAAAATGCCCTAGGTCTCATAGTTTTTTAGTTATCACTGTAGGGCTGGTAGTTGCACTTCATCTCTCTAGCAACCTCTGCAGGAGGTTCCCAGCCATAGCAATTGTAACAGCCTTTGGCTTATTGGGAGTATCAGTAATAAAGCATATATGAGTAGACCAAAGTAAGAATAATTTGTTAGAAAGACACTGAAATAAGCTTTTTGAGCTCATTATTTTAAGATCACAGATAGAATGACTCTGAAATGGTGTCGGTTTAATGTTCACTGGCAGGACCAAATAGTCAGCTCTTTGGACTGTACACAGACAACCTATGGGAGGATTCTCTGGGCTTCCATCACCTTCAAACAGAAGCTTTTCAGACCAGCAGCTTGGGAATACTCCCTTTGAACAGCTGTGTGATATGCAAAAGATGTAGAAACAGTTATAAATGCTAATAATTGAAAACTAAGTCAATAATAAAAAATGTAGTATTTTTAAGAAGGCTATGAAGGCTGAGAAGGTTTTGGCATTCAGAAGCAGTGTCAGCCAGCAGTAATAATCATCTTTAAATGCTCTGAGAAAGAAGGAAGATATTATTAGCATTATAGAAACAAAGCATATACCCCCGTGGACAACAATGTGTTTCTACACTAAAAGCTTCTGTAGTAAAACCTCTGTAGTAAACTGAAGTGGTTATACAGTTGAATCTCATTGCTCTGAGTGAGCAAAGCAACATTATACTTATTAGTCAGAAGAGACATACTAGAAATATATGGTGTTTTATCTGAGCCCACCGAGAACAATAAACTTTGAAATACTGTAGTTGTGTTTGTTGACATTATGAATATTGAGTAATGCCCATCTACAAGAAGGGCTGGAAGGGGGAACCTGGAAATTCCAGACCTGTCAGCCTGACCTCAGAGCCAGGTAAGCTGAGGGAACAGGTCATCTTGCTTGCCATCACAAAGCACCTACAGGATGGCCAAGGGATCAGGCCCAGCCAGCATGGGTTTAGGAAGGGGAGGTCCCGCCTGACCAACCTGATCTCCTTTTATGATCAGGTTACCCTCCTGGTGAATGAGGGAAAGGCTGTGGATGTAGAATACCTGGACTTCATCAAAGCATTTGACACCATCTGCCACAAAAAGCTCCTGGCAAAGCTGACAGCTCGTGGCTTGGACAGATTCCCTTTGATATGGGTCAAGAACTGGCTGGAGCGCCGGGCACAGAGAGTGGTGATGAATGGTGCCACATCCAGCTGGTAGCCATCACTAGTGCTGTCCTCCAGGGATCAGTGCTGGGCCCTGTCCTTACCACATAAGAAGCAAAAAGAAGCACAACTATGTCTTGCTTTCTCAAATTATTTAGGGATTACATGACTGGGAAACTGCTAAGAAAATGACACCAGAGCTGATCAATGACTGCAGCATAAATGTCACAGTATTAATAACTTCTCACTAAAAGCTAACTTTGCACCATCTTAAGTATAACATGGTGGTAGAAATTGCCTGATCTGCAGATTCCTTCCTGTAGCTGGAAAATGATAGATTTGGATGCTTGGGTGGTAAAACAGACAATGGGGACAGAAGACGGAAAAATACCCTTCAAGCCCTCTCTTCAAAGCTTAATTTTCTCACTCATGATTTGCTTCCTAACCTTAATACCACTGGGAAGAGGGAGAATGCTGGTCTCCAGCCCAAGGTACTGTTGTGAAGACAGAGCACCAATGTCTATGATGCAGGGAATTATTTCTACTTTGCAGTGTTTTCTGAGCACTAGTACTGTTGCTTCCAGTAGTTGACACACAGCCCTCCCTCATGCCTGGGGAGCAGCAGTGTTGGAAAGTAGTTGTGATGCACTGATTGTCATACCACAGAGAAAATACACACCTCGAAGAACCTGAACCAATTGTATCTTGCCATTGACCGCAGAAACATGAATGTCTATCTTTCCAATGAAAAAAAAGATAATTGAATTTTAGAAAGCCAAAACAAGAAAATGGAGGGGGAAAACCCCCCACCCAACCTCCAGTGTTCTTTACTCTTAAATTGATAACGTACATGAGAGCTCGCTGCCGTGAAGAATACAGCTTGTCAGGTCAACAGACCCTAAATGGCACTCCACCAATAGAATAATGTGAGATTTTTCTTTTCCAGCAGTAGAGGATATACATGGATATTTTTATACTGCCTGAAGTGTAAGAGAGCCAGGGCTCTCCCCAGTTTACATCATGCTTTCCAATCCCAGTAAGACCTGCAAGGTCAACCAGCCCAGGACATTCAGTTCCTGCATTAAATGTGTAGCTGACACCCAGGGAAGGGCAGGGAGGCATGTAGTAAAGTTGAAGGTTTTGAAGTGCAGCCCGTTTTCAGGTAGTAATCCTTCATGTTGAGGAAAACACAGGAGTGAAGAAGTGCATCTGAGAATGTGGAAGCTCTCACCTAGCACAGCAATGCTAAGTTTTCCTTTACATTCTTTTTGGAAACCCCATGTAGATCTGAACATAAACTAGTTATCCATAAAACTAATAAAGCACATCTTCTTGAGGTATCTGAAAAATGCTTTAAGGTGTTTTCCTCCTATCGGCATGATTTCCTCTTGCAAGCAGACCAGAGTGCTCAAGACAAACACTCTGCCCTCAGCTCTGCCTTCCTTTACTCCTTTCAGCAAGCACCATCATGTCTCAAAATCAGTACACCATACTTTCAAGGTATACCTCCTTGCCTCACTTACTGTGATTGTAAGATAACAAACCTTGCAAAACCTCAGCCTTCTTGTTCCTTCAGGAAAGTCATATCCATATTTCCATCATCTCAATAATATAAGACCATTATTTTACAGAGGCTTATTTTATTTTGGCATTCAGAAAAATCTATTTTAGTCATCATTGTGGATACTTAATGTACTTTCACAAATGAAAATCCACAGTCATTTTTATACGATGAAACCTAACTCTGACTGCAGAATGTTTGTCCACTATATATATAATGATTATGGGAAGTTCCATCTAACTTAAATGGTGCTTTATTTTTTATTTCCAAAATCTCCAGAGAGTTTTCTGAACTACTTTGGAGGACTGGAAGAGATCCCTGAAGAATTTACAATAATTTAGGAGTCCCAAGGCAGTGTTTCCAGTGCCAGAAGTGAATGAAGGGCTGTATTAGCCTGTAAACATGCCTGTGATGACTAATGGCTACATCATGAGATGAAAAAATAGTGTACAATGTAAAGCTCAAAGGAAACAGGTTCTGACTTATCTGGCAGATCTAAATAATTCAAAAGCACAAGGTATATCTAGCCTACTGGAAAGACTAAAGCACATCCTGCTGTGAATGAGGAGACCTATGTATTATCAGTTTAACATTTTGGATGACAAGGGAAAATATTTGGGGGTTCAGTGTAATAAATGCTCATAACAGTAAGAAATAGCAACAGTTCTGGAGGACACAAGACACATGGCACATTAGTGATTATTTCTATCACACTGGGCTCCTAAAACCCTGACCAAAGCTAGACTCTTACTCACCCAAATGACAGCTTGCCTGATGTCTTCCTGATGTCACATATGTATTGTGAAGCAGACAATGTCCTGTAACACACAGCCTGGCCTGAGAGATGCTGGGACCTGGGACAAAAAGCAGATTGCACATTTAAGACCATCTGACTTAGTCTCTCCTGTCTTTGTCTTTTAACCCATAAATTCTGGTGTACCTTCCAGCTCCTTTATTCTGTCTCAAGCAAGAAAAGATACACGCTTCCCTTTTAAACTTCCTTTTCCCCTTGAGTATACCTGCCAGACACCAACCCCCTACTCCACAGATAACTCTTCCAGACAGCATAGTAATGGGTAGTGCCATCTTTGAAGTTTTTCCATACCATCATCACAGTAATGGGATATACTGACAATTTGGCACTCTCCATAAGTCATCGGGGATCTCTCAGGGATCTATGGCAAAGTCCACCCACTGGTGCTGTGCTTACAAGTTGATTTTGGTCATTAAGGGTGCTAAACACACAAGAGATTTTGACTAAAATAGCATACAGAGCAAAATTAGTATATTCTGTATACGACCCTTACCTTCTAGAAACCTCTATGACAAGGATGAATAAAGGAATATCTACTCCTATACTTAAAGTTATACAGATGTTAAATTCTCTGCACTTAAATTTCATCTGTGGTTTGATGCATGAATTTGACTGAGCTGCAGCACATAAATTTCTTTACAGAATCATTATGTGAAGAATGTATTCCTCTCTTTCTTGCTCAAAATCCCCATATATTACAAAAAATACTGTTAAAGACAAAATTAGGGATTTAGGATTTAGTGAATAGTTTACAAAACTCATTTGATGTAGTTAAGATATTATTTGTATTTCCAAAGTGAAGTAGCACACGAAGTAGCATGTGCCAGTTATTTTTTAATTTTTAAATCCAATTAATTGTTCTAGTTACTGTACCACTAATTTTTATCTAGCTGATTAACTACAGAATAATCCAAATACATTTCAAATTATAAATCTTTCATGATTTGGGAGATTTTATACAAATGTACATTTGACAGTGCTAATTTAAAGCAAATATCAAGCTTGATTAAACATTCCCAAGATAAGAAGGATAAACGATTGAATTATTTTATAGATTTAACTACCATTGATATGATGTTATAAACAGAAATATTTTGATGTTCATCATTAATTTTTAAAAATAATTATTTGGGAAACAGCCAAGAAGGACTGGAGAAGTAGGTCAGAATGTATGCACAAAACATTTGTATTCTTTACTATATAAACACTAATTTATTTATTGAAATAATACACTGTTAATTATTTATTAAAGAAATTATAATTTTGCTAAGCTTCCCTCTGAAAGAAAAAAAAATCATTAAAATACGGCTAATGCAATAGTCAAAGCTACGATTATTTCGCATCTCTGTCTAACAACTGTTTGCCAAGTTTTTATTCACAAATCACTCTCCATTAAAACATAATCTGCATTAGAGCACCTCCAGCAAGCAAGCGAATTACAGTGTTTTAGCAAGCTTTAAGTACTGTAAAAATATTCAGGATTCCTCATCACATTTTCTGTCCTCATGTATGGGCAAATACATTGAAAAAGTATAGAAGAAAAACTCTTTGGGGATCTGTTTTCCGGAATTGTTAATAAGGTAGTTAGATTTTATACTACACTGGTTATTTCACCACACCCAGGCTTTTAAAAACACAGGCATGCCAAACACTATTTAGTAGTATGGGAAAGGAAGGGAAAAGACCCTGTGAGAAGTGACATGACAGATGCAGAGATGTTCTTCTGTTTGGTGAAGGGAGAGGTTGGTTTATAGATTTTTTTTTGTTTGTTTGTTTGGTTGGTTGGTTGGTTGGTTTTTTAAACAAAGGAACATAGCTAATTCACCAAAAGTATTTAGGACTCTTCTGATCACAATCAATCTTCTAAACATCAGTTAGTTAAACTTCATGCAAACAGTCAGGTAGACTGAGAATGTAAAAGCATGAAAACAGCCATTACCAATAAAAAATGGAGCACGTGTTCCCGGTTGGTGAGTGAGTGGAACCATACTCAACAACACAGAAATAGGCACCAGCATGTTAATCTCTAAGCAGTGCTGTAAAGGAGACAATGTCCAGGGATAGTTTACCTATACTAATCTCAGTTGACCTCTGTGGTTAATACATTTAAACAAAAACATCGATTTTGTGCAATCTATTACTATGTTTAATTAATTTTGGCACTGGCGTAGATGACCATTTTTCTCCTGTTTTCCATATGATGCACTTTAAATGAACATGTTTTTCTAATGATTTAATTTCACTGTTTCATTAATTTTACTGAAAAACAAGCAATATTGTGTCCAGCTAGTGCATTAATAAATATAACGTGAAATTGGTTAATGCAACACACATTTCTCTCAATATCAGTTAACTCTGTGTTATAGTGGAAAATAAAATTAAAGTATGATGGGGTGAATATTCTTTTGTTTTTACCAATAGTATCAACTGATTCCGTGGAAAAGGGAGAGCAGGATTGTTTTCATTTCAGATTCACTGATATATTTTTCTTTCTTTTGGAGAGACTTGTTACCTGCATTTTACCAAACTTCATTGAACCACTCTGCAAGTGTCATTAAATCAAATTCTTTACTGAACTCCAGATAGATTAGACACACTGCATTTCTCTTGCCTAGGAAATCAATTATCAAAGAAACAGATCAAGTTTGTCTGGCAAGATATCCCTCTAGAAAGTCCCTGTTGTATTTTATGTGTTACCCTTGTCTGTTAATTCTTCTTTCAAGACTTTCCCTATAGCCTTGTATTATATTGCAAATGAACTAATGGACCTCAAGTGTTTAAAGTCCTCTTATGTCTCCACCATCATCTAAAATATAAGGGCTCTGTTTTCTGATGCCTTTCAGCAACTTCATCACTCCAATTGATGGACGTGCCTGGATCATTGCAACTGCATCTACTCTTTCAGGCACACTCTTTCAGGCACTTACTTATTTGGGTACTTTTGAGATGGAAATGCTCAGGCCTATATGACATACATTTCAGCTCTACTTTCAGCCTGGGTATTGTAATTCCATTCTGTCCTCACCTCCTGTAGTCAGGACTTCTGTCCTTGCAAAAAACAGTGTGTGTGATTTCAATTTGATACCAAACATCAACCATTTGATTCTTGACTCCTTATTCATTACGCTGCAATTGAGCTTCTCCTTCTGTGTTCTCTTCTGTATTTATACACATATGGCTGGGGAAAATAAGCAAACTTGTAAGCTGGTTGTTTTAATTTACAAGGTCTAATTCAGCTTAGATTTTGGCCTTTATCTGTACTAATCTATTTCCTGGTCTCTCAGACATAGAGTACTTCCTACCTCTTTAGGCTCTCTGCTTATTTCTCCTGCCCTTTCGGAAGTGGTTATTTACCCAGTCAGCTCTGCAGCCCTTCTCTACAAGATTTCCCCCTTGATTAAGACGCAAGTTCCAGACAGTTTTCACACCTTTGATTTAAAGAAATTTCACGCCTTCTCCACATTAAAATCCCTAAGCTCTTTAATCCAGTTGACCTCATTAACTAGTTTCCTTAATTTTTCAAAGTATATCCTTTTGAAATTGATCCTTACAAGCTTGAATGCAGCTGTGCTGGTGGGGGTGGTGGCTATCTTGTGCTGCTGCCTCTGCTATGGTGACACGTGAGTTGGTGCCCATGCTACATTGTCTGGTGCTAACGGGAAAGGATGGAGCCTTGCTGGCCCAGATTTTACCCTGTGCTTTAAAGGAAAGTTCAAATGCTTTTCGTAGTTGACAATCACTGTACAACCAAGAGAATTCCTCATTTATGTGACACAGAAATTCTTTGTCTGAGGGTTTGTGTTAGAAGTCTGTTCAAAGTGGAAGTTGTCATGAAACTAATGGTGCAGTGGGAACTGAAAGGTGAATATTAGTGTTGATTTGTAATTCACCTATCAATACTGAGAAAGTATATTTTCTCCTTAAGAACTGATTGCTAATGAGATTATTAAACCTAGAGATAAGCGAATAGGAACTAATATCATAAAAGAAGATAGGAAAGAGTTGTTACTGCATCAAGGTCTTCCTAAGAATGATTCATTCTTGCACTAAAGTGCACCCTCAATGGATTTGTTGACAACACCAAGCTGAGTTGTGTGGTTGACATACTGGAGGGATGCCATTCAGCGAGACATTGACAGGCTTGAGAGGTGGGCCCATGCAAATCTCACGAAGTTCAACAAGGCCAGCTGCAAGGTCCTGAACATCACTAGGACAATCACAAGCACAAATGCAGACTGAACAATGAGCAAGCTGAGAACAGACTTGCAGGGAAGGACTTTGAGATCAGCAGTATGCAATCACGACTCAAAAAGCCAATCACATCCTCAGCCACATCAGGAAAATTGCGGGCTGCAGGTGGAGGGACGTGATTCTCCTCCTCTGCTCCACTCTTGTGAGATCCTACCTGGAGTACTGTGTTCAGTCCTCCATACAGGCAAATAGGGACCTGTTGTAGTGGGTCCAAAAATTAAACAGTGATGGAACACCTCTCTTATGAAGACAGATTTAGAGAGTTGAGTTAGTTCAGTCTAGAGAAAAAGGCTGCTTCAGGGAGACCATATTGCAGCCTTTCAGTACTTAAAGGGGGTCTACAGGAAAGATGAGCAACTCTTTATCAGGAACTGCAGCAACAGGATGAGGGATAATTGTTTTAAACAAAAAGAGGGTAGATTTAGATTAAAGGAAGAAATTCTTCACCATGAGGATGGTAAGGCACTGAAACAGATTGCCCTGAGAAGCTGTTGATATTCTATTCCTGTTCAAGGCCAAGTTGGATGGGGTTTTGAGCAATATCATCTAGTAGAAGGTAGCTCTTGGCAGGGGTGGTGGAACTAGTTGATCTTTAATGTGCCTTCCAACCCAAATCATTCTGTGTCTCTGTGATTTTGTTGAGTTCTCTACTTTCAAAACCTACATGTTGCAAGCAAAGACACCTTTATTATTTCCTTTGGGAGGCTACTGTACGACATAAAAGGTCTCTCAATACGTACAAAATTTTCACTATCCTTCAGCAAACAGTTTTATTTTCCTAATTCAGCCTCAGCCTTCTAACTTGAGGCAAGAAAACAGAACATAAGCACTCTTGGTTATGTAGTAATGGTAATAGCAGGAAAACATCACCTTGCAAAGTTCACTTCCCCATTGCTAGCTTTTAAATGGCTCAACCACTATACATATATGTCTTCTGGACCAGACTTAAGAAGTCATAATGTACGTCATCCATTAACCGTCAGATTCCCCTATGTTATCTTCCAACCCCAAGGGGCTAAAACACAGCAGAGCAAACCTAACAGCAAAATGAAACACCTTTGTGCACTTGCCTATACAGATGGGCATCCAATTCAGCGGGTATAGCCCTCTGTTGCAAAGAACAGAGTAGTGATATGTTTTCTTTTATGTGGGGAAAGCAAACAAGAACATTTATATGTTGATATTGCCCTCATTCTGTGAAGTATAGTGGAAGATAAAAGTACACAAGGCAAAGCATGTGTCTCCTAGGCACAGTCATGCTGTGTAGAGAAGTAATTTATCCCTGCTGGGTCCATCCATCATAATCCAGAGCCTGGAAATATCTGTTATTAGAGTGCATTCATTCCAGAGTTTATGCTATGCATGTTTGCTCTTTAAGTTGATTTGCTGCAATCCTGGATCAATTAGCTTCAGAGATCCCTTCCTATGATGTTGCTGATAATGAGCATGTTCATCTGTATAAAGTTAACAAATTAATATTGCAAATACAGGCAAGTGTAAAAGTTGCCCCTATGCCTTGATGTAGCTTAAAGCCAAAGCCAAAAGAAAGCAAGTTAAAAGTAAAATGGTTTCTAATTTGGAGTTAATGCCTGTCTCACCTGTAACCCCTGAAAATTCAGATCACATCATGAAAATTGAGATATATACAAAAAGTAGCTAATTTTGCCTGTTGATAATTTGCCAGAAATCATTAGCAATCTTTGGCAGCTGATTGTTTTCACTTGAGCGCTAAGTGAGAAACAAACACGTTACTACCAAATTCTCACTTATGAGTTACTTATGAGTAGACAGGCAAATTAATTTTCTCTCTTTTTT
>VWYK01056687.1:45486-137925 GCA_013399775.1 Semnornis frantzii | reverse complement strand
GCCCGGGGGGAGCAGCGAGCCGCAGCAGTGCGCAGCCGCTTGTGACGCCGCTGCAAACTGAGCTGCTCTGTGACCACGGAGCTTTCCCCGAAGCTGAGTGCAGAGGCGCTTTGCTTTCCCTTCCCCCCATCGAGGTTTTTTGCTGAGGCCCGTAGCACACTCTCTAGAGTCTCACCAACAGCTGTTTTTCCTTTTAAGCTTGCCCTGCCACTTTGGGATGTGAGTTTTTGCTGATGAAGTGTAATAGAAGCTGCTTCCTGCTACACCACAATGAAACAGATGTTGCAACAGTTGTGGCAACGTTAAAGCTGCTCTTTGCTGCACAATCTGTTTCAGGCTAACTCTTCCTCTGTCACAAAACCAAATACTCTCGATTGCAATAGGCATCACATAGGTTTCAACTGGAGATTCTGTGTGAATAGGCCCCCACAAAGCAGCAAACTGAACAAGCCTACAAACTGCACGTCAAAGAAACTGGGTTAGGAAAAGGCTCGAGATGTAGCCCAGTTCACCTTACTGCTCCCAGGCACAAACGTCACTACCTATGGCACTCCTGGCAGATGCTGGTGAAGCCTATTCCTACAAAGCTGAAGTGACTCAACAGCCCCCCTAAGCCATCTATTCCAGTGACTAATTCTTCTCACAGTTGCAAAGTTTCCTCTCATATCTAACTTCTAATCTCCTTTGCTTTCAATTGAAGATCATCATGTCCTGTCCCCAGTGGAGGTAAAAAAACAGATTATTTTCTTCCCCCATGCAGCAGGCTTTTGTCTGCATCTTTTCAGCCTTCCTTAACCTCTAGACTAAACAAACCAAATTCCTTCAGATGTTTTCTTTTATCATCCTTATTTCTTGCTTCTGGCCTCTCTCCATCTGATGGACAGATCTTTTTTTGCTGTTCCATCCAGGTTTGGATAGGCAGGCTGGTTGGCACATGAAGCACCAAGGCTTTCCCTCTGAGTTGAACAGCAACACTTCTGTACTTTAGGTTTTTACAGATCATGCTTCTTGGGTTTTTTTGCCCCACAGTTCCGAGACAACTAACTTGGGGCTTGAAGCTGGCTGAACCAGTTAGGTTGGACATGCAGCTAAGTTAAGCCTCAGTGGATATTCCTGCCTTCACTGCAGATCCAGGTATTTTGCCTACCACACCTAGAAACCTCCAAGCCGTGCTGGAGAGCAGTGAAGTTATTCTCCAGACACACACATTTCTTCATGTACATCTCAATTCTTTTCCACACATTTTGCACTGTTTGGCTCTGGCACTGGAGATGGCTTCAGTGCACTCTTGCAATCTGCTAAAGTGGTCTCCACTGCTGTGGTCCAGAGGCTTAGTTCTGCAAGGAGCTCAGCAATTACAGCTTCTTAGAGTGCAGGCACACTGCTCAGCATGCACATAAAGCTTTTTAGCTATGGCTTTACACAGGCAGACACCTTCTCACACATTGAAGAATGGTGTTTACTAGCAGACATTAGTTTTTCCTAGCTTACTCACATTAGGATGGTCCCTAAAAAGCTCCCAAAGGTGTTGCCTGGTATCTCAATAGCTGGAGCTGATACTACCAAGCTTTCCTTATTGACATTGTTCCTTACCTGCTCACTTCCATTTGTAGTACTTTTGAATTTCCTAACCCTATTTTCAGTAACTTTAGCTTCCCACGCAGCATTCTAGAAAAGTCAAGCAGATAGACTCTACCACAGTCATTTACCATTAAAAAAATTCATTCCCCTTTATAACCAAGAAAAGAAAGCAAGAATTATTCATTTGATTTCACATGCCAGAAAAAAAATGTTTCATTAAGATATCCATCAGCATGAATCAGAGATGGAGATTCTTTGAAGACTTAGTACAAGAATGGGCATCATACCACACTCCAGCTAACTGTGAGGCCTGTCAGACATAATTTCTGTGCTGCAAAACTCAGGTATCTGCTGCAATGCTCCCACCAAACATTTGTACTGAAGCAGCCTCTCTTTCAGAAAGCAATTACATACAGCTGAGGATGAAGTCAGTCATTAACATAATCCAGTGACAAAAGTGATAATAGGAACAAAACCTGAAGATTTATAGTTCCTAAGTCCAAAGACAATTCTACAAAATACCAGGTAGTGAGGCTGCTTCCTGTGAGGTCATTGAGCACTTTCCACTGACTTTTGCTGGTACAGAATTTCCAGAACTGACACTGCAACTGCCTAACAGAAAGCAGTCTGTGATTCAGAAGGCAAAGAGGGGATCCTGGGTTCTGCAGGCAACCCTGACAGCAAGCCCCAAGCACAGTCCACTGGGGTAAAAGGTAAATGTACAGATATGCACAGGTTATCTATTAGCTTGCCTTAAAACATCTCCTCCCTGTGGAGCTGACACAGAGAGCAACTGGCCTTTTAGAACCCTGACAGTTTGGGGAGTCTGAATTTTATGCTTGGAGTGTCTGAGTTTTAAGCTTGGAGCTCACTCCAAGTGCATCCTGCAGAAGCACAGGCTGGGGATGGAGATCAGTGCTGTCTCCAGAAGATGCTGGCAGCTCAGCAAAGAGGTCTGGTCTTTGAGAATGAACAGACAGCCTGTGATCTGTGAGCAGAGTGGAGAAATCCAAGTGTCTGTCCTTCCTGCTTTTGAACAACAGGAATCATCAAACATGCAGAGGCTGCGTGGCAGAGCAGCCTGGGGAGCACTCTCCCAGCTGTGTGACAATGTGTCTGTGTAAATGACAGCCTCTCATGAAGTAATTATAGCTGCAATCTGCTAGTTTTGCTGGAATAGGCCACTAGTGTAGTAATTCCCAAGTAAGATAAACACTAACTCTGCTCACTGACGTTGAACCCCTGGTCTAGTTAGAGCAAACTAGCACAAATGAACACAACTGGCTCTAACCAATGCAGCAGAAAGCAAGGCCCTTTAGAAGGACCACAGCACCCATGTCCAGGGAACAGCATGGAGTTAGACACAGTACACTCAAACTGCCTCTGTTTTCATGGCAAGTGTTCTGGACTGAGTCGTTTTGCTGTGCACATCTTTGCTCGCACCGCTCCCCTTCGCGCACGTCTTTTCTTTCCCTGCTCCTTAGTTATTTTAGATTAGAATTGCACCTTTCAAGAAAGTTTTGAAGGAGATCACTTAAAAATAAACAATTTAAGATTTCCTTTTAAATTAAACCTTTCACTTTTTCTATTTACAGACACATTAAAATAGTTTTAAAATTGTAAAGAGTGGAAAACACAACAATGGTGATAGATACAAAACCTCAAAGAACCAAAGGGCTACAGCTTGGGTGCAACAGAACCTGTGCATGCATTAGTAAAGAAATTGAGCTGGTGCTGGATCAATTCTGGCTGCAGGTTTCTCCAGGTCTAAGACACTCTACACCTATTTAAAGAGCTTCTGCAAAACAGAGTTCAATGATGCTGCCAGTGAGCACTGTGCCCTCAGTGTCAGCATGAGGAATGCCTGCCAGCTTTGATAGGTCTCAAGAAAGTGAAGCAGCGAGTGTGCTGGAGAGAGGACATGTACAAAAGGAGACTCTTAGCAATCTCATCAATTACCCAGGCAGTATCCAACGACAAGTTAACCTACAGCAAAAGCTCACCAGGTAAAACCTGCCCCTTCTCTGCATTCTCTGCAGTCCTCCTGACTTAGCAGCCACTGCAGGCACAGCTTTAGGGGCTTCATTTGAAGGAAGAATCTCACAGCACTGTGATGCTGCTCAGGGAACCTCTTCCTTTAGAGTCTCTCCAAAAGAAATTGGGATTGAAGATTTCTTTCAGGAAGCTACAAAGATCTGTCTTCCAGCAATGACCAAGCACCCTCGAGAGGATTTGAGACCTTCCTGACTTACTTTCTAACTTTTATTTTAAATTGACAATCTCCATTTATTCCTGACACCACACACTTCACCTGAAGGTCATAGAAATTGCCATCAGACATTAACCCGGGTAAGCAGAAGAGGCTGATCAACAGTCCTTTCAAAATTTAAACACACAGAGCCCTTGCTGAGGAGCAGAGGAACAAGTGCTCTCCTGGGCACAGCAGCCCCAACGTTGTGTCCCAAGAAGGGACAAGGTTCTGACAGCAGTGATTCTGCTCAGACCTGCTGTGCTTTCCTCTCTTCCTGCCTACTTGAAACTGCACTTCGGATTTTAGCTGAAGTTAAACAATAAATCAAACCCACTAATTCCTAAACCACAGGGACAGATCCAGCCATTATAAATGCAATGGTCTGGTACAGCCCATGGCAGTCAGACAGCACCAACAGGCAGATGCTGAAGCAGTTTCTCAGGAGGGGCAGTTGTGCCAGCAGGTATCTGGCCTGCAGGACCCTTGCTATTTGTGTCCTGGAGATCTCTGGAGGAATCACTGCCAAGTATATAGTACTGTACTGGTTTGTGGGCTGGGTTTGTGATGTGCTTAAATGGATTCTTGGACAGGCTTAAATTCATACTGACATGATTTAAGTGCAAACTTAAATGCCAGTATGTTTAAAGGGGAAAGGTTTGCTCATTTCTATGCAAGTCTGTCAGCTGGGCTCCACCATGACTTTGTTCCTTTGCTTTTAAACCTAAACCACAAAGCTTAAACGAGTTGTTTGGGTATTTAGCATGACAGAAGGTGATGGTTGCATGGGCACCATAGAGAGAAAAGCTGTTGAGCACCTGAGGGAATCACCAGAAATCAATATGCACAGGACAGGGCAGCTGCATTACTTTTATATCACATCTCTAATTATGATGGTTGAACTACTGAGCTTGGATAAGGACTAATAAAGAACAACAGCTATTAGAAATTAAGTCAAACATTAGACATGAGGCTGAATATTCTTTGATACAACAAAGTAGGCAGTAGTGGTGTCTTCGAGCTTTGAAACACTAAGGTGAAAAATTCACTACCCTAATGCCCAACACTCAAATGCTTACAAGTGCACAGGTTTAGAGTCTTGCACAGATAACCACTGGAGGTTCTCCAGTGCACACCTTGCACTTACAATGTTGGGTATTTTTCTCCTAAATCTACCTTGCCAGACCTTTTCCTTCTCCAATGGTCTGTTATCTGCTTAAAGCTGCTCATTCTACTTTCTTTGGTAGTACATTTATTCTAACGAGGCTTTGGAACGGCTGAAGCTTGGTAGAAGACTCTTTCGCTGCCCACGTGAGCACACATCACTCCACATACCACATCACCACAGTGCCCCAGGTGATGCCGCTGCAGAAAGTCACAGATGCTAGCCCTAGTTTCCCCATGAACACGATTTAACAGCCACCTGTCAAGCAAAGCAGCAGACACACAGCAGAATAAAAGAGAAGCCAGCTACATTTTCACTCCATGTCCAAGATGAGTAGAGCGCAGAAGAATGATTGCCCTGTCCAAATACTGAATGTTAAAAAGGCTTTCAAAACAGAGGCTCTTGTTTTAAAGTGCATTGAAATACTTACTCTATGTTTCAGCTCTCTCAGCTTGGTGCTTGGTTTGCAGCTCCTGTAGCAGGTACAAGGACTCTCATACTCTTGGGACACCTGCCCAGATTCTCCTCTGTTAGTGAAAGGAGGAGAAGTTAGAACAAAACCACTCGGACTACGTTCGGTCATTTATCAGTTCACTGCCTTCATAAGCTTATGTTAATTATGAGAAACAGGAAGAATGTTTTAAATACTTCATAAATAATGTATACAGTTTTATGTTTTACTTTGAGATCCATGCCAAAGTTCATGTCACAAGGACCTCGTGATTTCGGTGTGTTGTGAGAGACGGAGCACAGTAACAACTCAACCAGAGCAGATCATCAGGTCTGAATACAACAATCCAACAAACGCTTGTTGAGGTGAGGTTTGGAAAGGGAGCAAGAAACACACATGTGCTGGAACAAGAGCAGCTACTGCCTTCAGTGCAGAGGCTGTTGGTGATTTGTTCCACTTTGCAAAGAAACACTGAAAAGCGCCACACCACTGAAACACAGATGTGTGGAGAGGGCTTAATTCCTCCTCTATCTGTCAGCACAGAGCTAGGCCATTGTTCCCGCAGCATCCATGCAGAAGTGCCCTCTCTGTGGAGGAGAAGCCCTACAGTGCTACTGAGCTGAGTACAATCTGCACTGATCCAGAAACTCGATAAATGTAATTAGTCACTTGAAAAACGTGGAAAGACAAATTTAGCAAAGATCTCTTTTCCTTGCTGATGCACTGTTAACAGCACCCAGCAAACGATAAACAAAAAAGGCCAACAGTGCTCTGAGGAGCAATTCTATGGCCACAGTTCCTCAGAGAGGCAGAGAAAGGTTAGCAGCAGGTAACAGGGATACAAGTGGCAAAGGAGGGCAGCTCTTTCTGTGCTTGCTCAGGATATCCCAAACAGTTCTTTTCTCTCCACGCAGCTTTGGCATGCCACACAAGCTGCCAAGAAAGAAGGCCATGATTTGAAGTATCTTAAGCACAGCACACTATGGTTATTTGCAAGGCCATTTAATTTGCGCTCCCTTCTCCAGTGGCAGGAATGCTAAACAACCATTTTCCTTTGGGAAAATCCAGTACCACGGCTCCCTGCACAGCTCATTGGTTCCTACATACAAACACAGGTGGATTGTTCAGAGGAGGAGCAGTGGATGTTGCCATGCCTGTTCCTGAAAGGTACTGGTGGGGACAGAAGAACAAAGACTTGCAGATTTTTTCAGGTCATGTCAGGCTCAGCTATGTACACAGGACATAAGCAGCAGACCCAGGCTTTACTACAGCTACCATCCTTTGTCAAAGTTATTCATGCACAGAAGGCTGGTTTGTAATACTGCTGTAGCCACCTTAACATCGCAAGTGTTTCTCCATCTCAGCATGGCCCCATGCTTCAGGTGTTCTCCAGCAGGCAACACAACAGCCAGAAGAGTGAAGCCATATGTTCAGCAGCCGTCCCCAGCAGAAGCTGAGTAGATCTGCAAGTTCTGCCTGATAAGCTATGGAGAAGTCCCTCACAGCAGTTAGAAGCACTGGAGGACAACAGACATTCAAACAAATGAACATGTTTCACTGACAGATGAATGAATTGTCAGCCTACGTATTTCTCATTTCTTCTACCCAGAACCTCTAAGTGGAGAAAAAACATGAAGTCCATGAGCAGGAGTTAAGAACTGTTCCAAAATAAAAATCCCATCTGGCATTCAAGAGCAGAAGATTGAGGTACCAGCTGAATGCATGAAATACAATGACAGGCAAAGGAACAGGAGAACACAAGTGAGAAGAAACCCTTCCATTGAGTCTGGTGCTTTTCTAGTCTACA
Source organism: Semnornis frantzii (assembly GCA_013399775.1). Lineage (NCBI taxonomy): Eukaryota > Metazoa > Chordata > Aves > Piciformes > Ramphastidae > Semnornis > Semnornis frantzii. The sequence goes on along the minus strand of VWYK01056687.1, from coordinate 130,673 downwards.
AATAGTTGTCAAGAGAGCCAACAAGCCAGAGAATGATCTAAAGGCCAGGGCCAACCAGAGTTATTAAAAACCTGAAATCCTTTAAAAGGCCAGAGCTGGTTTTAACATCCCTTTGGAAGCAAAGCTCTGCCTGCAGTACTTGGGGACCAAATACTTCTTTTCCATTTGCCTTTTTCTGCCCTGCCTTTTCTTTCTCAGCATCCACAACTGTCACTACAGGTGCACAGTGCCATACTGCCTCTCCTGGCACGTGTCTACTTCAAATGAAGCCAAGATCTGGCTTATCAGACAGAGAACCCAGGAGCAGCATTTCAGACAGCAAGTATCCTTGTGCTCAAATACATATATCCTGCACAAACTAATTATTGTTCTGTGGCATGGTGACCCAGACAAAGTCTGGACCTGCTCTGGAGTCCTGGTCAGGAGGCTGACAGCAGGAGAGTGATGGATGGTAAAGGCAGCCACTTGCTCTGGCTGAGCAGGCTCCACTGTACCACCCATCCATCATTCTGACAGCTAAAGAAATACTGTAAAAATTTATCTACAGGGCACTAAGCAGGCAGAAAGCAGAGCACATATCCCACCAGCTGAAAGGGTAGATAACCACAGAGGAACATTAGGCCATTTAGTTTTCAGAACTATATTGGTAAATACCATTTAGCTCCATGGGCTGGAGAAGTGAGAGTATGCCAGGAATAAATTCTGTGGAATTACAACTGTGAAAATGTTAATGGTGAAATAAAAAAAAATAAAGTTGCTGGAAAGAGATTCTTCCCTCCCTGCCTCTCTGATTCTATTAAAAAAAGCATGAGGAGGAATAAAAATTAAGAGGAGTCTGGGCACTCTGTGTGCTGTAAGGAAGAAAAAGATGGAAGGTCATAACGAAATCGAGTTCCTGAACACCAACAGCTGGAGCTTTAAATCAGGACTTCACTGGCACCAAGGTTTGACTCTCTCTGCCAGGTTTTCAAGCCATAAATAAAGCAATACTCTGCACTACTTTGGCAACATTCTCTTCTGCACATGCACTCCTCAGGCTGATACAGCACATGCTTGTATCTTACCTGTCACACCACTACTTGTTAATGCAGCTCACCAGAATAAACCTTGCGTAACAGTCATGATCTTAATGAGCAGCAGCTGAGGATCAGAGCTGACACTTCTGCTTTAGGCAGAGAGGAGACTGATATGACTGTGGCAAGCAAAAGGATGCATTTTAAAACTAAGCTGTAGTCAAGATGGAGTTGTGCAGAAGAAATTTAGACTGCTCACAGACATCCCTCTTATTGTTTCTGCCTTTCGCTTTCCCTCTCGGAAAGGCAGCAGACCACAGCCCGATTGTACCGGTGTGCCCATGGACATTTACCTGGAGAACTGCCCGCAGGGACTTGCTAGGGATCTGAAGATTAAAGAATTGGATACTGGATTAAGTAAACAACTGCCTGCCAGATTTTCAAATGTGTTCCTGCAACAAGCAGAGAACCGCAATCACCTGAACTCTTCGGCTGGCTCTACAAACATCTGTCTTTAATGCATGGACACTCCAATCAGTAAACTGCTGAGCAGAACAATTCCTCTGGCTTTGTTTTCATAAACTCCTGTCATTTCCGGGACAGACTCAGATACTTTAAGTGAAGGTTGTAAGAGTGTCTCAGAGGTATCTGATTGTTTCACTCTTGTACAGGAACTGACTTTCAAGTTAACTGCCCTGGAGAGAAGTGTTGCATTGCTCCTAAGCCTCTGCTTTCAGCTCAACGAGACAGGCATGAAGCCCAAACAAACCGTCCTGCTTTGCTCTCTCCCACAGCACTCTTCGCTCCTTCGTAGCAAAAGGTGCAAACTTTTAAGCACCTTCCACAGCCAAGAGCTGCAGCCCTGCTAACACATCTCCAAGCCAGCACTCCTCTTTCCAATGTCCAAGCTCCCTCTGGCCCTTGAGGCAGCACCGCAACCGCCAGCGGCTGCAGTGACCACATTGGAGCTGAACCCAAGATGTCAGCCTTGCTTCTGACTACCCAGACAGCTGCTTTAAAGAACACCTGACTGCAAAAGGCTTCCAATTCTTCTGGCTGGCTAATTGCCACTCATTGGTTAATTTTCAGGGAGATCAATTTAGGAAATTAAAACAAACAAACAAAAACCAAACCACAACAAAACAAAAAAAACACTCACAATTTAATGTATCTAAAGAACTTCAGGTCCCCTCTTTAGAAGCACAATGAGCATTTCTACCTCATTTTCCCTGAAACCTCCAATCCTACTGTGATTTTACTTTAGTAATTTCCCCTGGAAAAGGAAGTAGTAAATCAAAATGTTATTAAAGCAACCTTATTAAAATTCCCTAAGCCTCTCTGTGTCAAACGTTGTTTAAATGATTTGATTTCCATGTGAAAGCTCAGTGTTATTATTTGAAATAATCCTTGCTATTGTACTAACAGCACCAAAGAAGCTACACCACACAAAAAGGTTGGAGTCTGACCATGAAGAAAGGTAACCAAAGAAGTGCAGCAGCTTTCAGGAGACAACTGAGAATAGACGTCCCTGGACTGGTGCTTAAACTGACTCCTGCAGATCACAATGCTGCTGCTGTTCTTGCTTGGCTGGCCATATGGAAATGAAGCTGTTCCCCTGCTCTTCACCACTCTTTCCCTAATGTCGGTTTCTGAGCCATTTAATTACACTCTGTCACTAAGCTGGGTGCTCTGACAGGAACCAGGATCACCTAAGTGCTATTGTGCTCACGGAAGCACTCCTATAGGCGATGGAGGTGAAAACCTTTGCACTTCAGAAAGAGAGGAAAATACATTTCATCGGCACAACACAAAGCCTCCCCTAAGCCTAAACTATGGCAAATGCTTAGGCTTTGGAGCTTGCCATACTCACAATAAGGCCATTCATGTGGCCTTTGCTGAGGCAAGTCAGGGCAAAAGGGTCAGGGGGCTATGAACTTTGATCTATGGTTTCAAATTTGGCAGGCCTTAAAAACCCTCCTGCTTCAGTAAGTTTCTTGATTAACCTAATAAGAATGACAAGAAATGCTGTGATCTCAGCCCTGCATCGGATTAGTTGCCTAGATGGTGCTCTGTGAAGCCTAAAAATCTCATCAAGAAGCATAATGAGAAGTAGAGGATGGAAGTGCTGAGAAAAAGGTCTCAGGTTTGTATTTTAATTGTGCAGCAAGGAACTGAGTGGCAGCTACCTAAGAGCTGCATTTTCTGAAGAAGCAAAGCATTTCTCTGTAGAACATATCTTTAAACTTTGAGCAAAATAGGATTAACAGAAAGGAAAGCTCAGAAGTGTTTCAAAATGAATCATCAGCAATTCACTTTTTTCCTTTTATCATCTTCCACACACGACCAATATTCATGTTAATAATAAATTATACAAATTAGCTCAACAAAAAGCTAGCTACCACAAGCATTAAGAACATTTACAGCTACCTTATTAAAATCATCTCAAAGAAGGAAGAACTCTAAGTTGTTATGAAGGCAAAGGCTTAGCAATTAACTCCTGAGTAAATCCATTAGTATAGTAAGACTTTTGTCCATTTAATTACCACTGGTTTAGATCATAACACAATATCATTTAATTTATTAAATGCATTAAATGTAACTCATCTTTAAATGATCAGGATCATTCTCTTGCTAGGGACATGCTAGCATAACTGGAAACCTGAGCAGACACAGCAAGATACTCTTCAGACAGAGTTTCACTAGAAGAGCTAGACAAAAAATAAAAATTGTGTTTGGGCCACTGGTACAGAGCAGGAAATCATGAAGTGGTCAGGCTTCAGTGTCCTGGTTTATAGTTGCTCACACAGCTCACACAGTTGTGAGGAGTTGGGCTTAGAAGCTGGCTAAGCAAAATAGTTCTCTGCACACTTCTGGGTCAAGTGCTAGCAGAGGCAGATTGGTCCGTGCCTTAAAAAGCAACAAGAGAAAAAGGTGTTTAGCTACATGCTTAAAAAAAAAAAAAAACTTCACACCACCTCACTGCTTTTCTCCAAACGCTTCTGGTCCCACTGAAGGTGTCAAGTCCTCCTTTAGTAAAAAGTGCTACTCAGGATTGTGCTCCCAGGTTTCTGCACTCACTAGAGACTTCATTTTAAAAACCCAGAACTAATGATATCTTTGAGCATCATGCAGTCCACAGACAGCAGCTGATCAGAAGGACATGAAGCACTCCTGTAAGAGCCACCATGCACCACACTGATTGTGGAACAGTGCTTAGCTGCAAGTTCTGATGCACCTTTAGCATCTTGCATTATAGGTTTACACATCAACAGCAAAATACTCCCTGGGAAACCTCCCAAAATTGGTTCATTGAAAAGCAAAGTTCATTTGTGGGTAAACAGGGTAATTGTGGCAGAATTGGCCTGCCCAGCTCCAGCAACAGCTTCATTTTGCAGCAACGTTGCTGCCCAGCTACTAATTTCTCCTATGCCGTGTGCTTCTCTTCTGAAAATACTAATAAAGGAAGGCTAGTCAGCACTATCTGTTACCTATCATCTCACACCACTCTGGAACTGCTAAAGGAAGATATTTTCAGTCTGGATTGTGCTCACAACCATCGTTGTATTGCTGTTATGTCACGTGCTGGGAAGGAGGCTGCAAAACCACACCATGGTGTGTTCTCAAGATGCTGAGTCCTGCTTGACATTTTGCTTCTGCTTTCAACTCATCAGGTCACTCTCAAGGTAGAAGCTGCCCAACAGAATCCTGAAGGCTTAGCATTAATGTTAGCAGTGGAAAGAACAAGCTCACAGCACCTGCAGCCAGCCATGTAGAAAGATCCTCATGGTCTTGACCATGATTGAGATCATCACTTGATCATCACTTCTTGGGTGCTGGCAACTATCACACTGCCAGAGGCAAATTCTTAATCCACAAAAGGGCAGAACAAGTACACAGGCAGTAAATAGCCCAGAGTTTGCCAAGTTTGGTAACTTACAGTTGAAATGTATTTGCTCCCTGGTTTCATTTGGAAGTCTAAGCAATTCTAAACAATTAACTCTGCAAATGATGCTTAAACCTCAGTTTGCTGTTAGAGCTCAGCTGCCACAAGGAGAGAACCCTAGGTCAGAGACATGAACTACTGCACAGGTATAGAGAAATGCCTACAAGAGAAATAGTTTCAATGAGTTTTCTTTACATCTAGAAGTGTGATGCTTACAAGTCTCTAAACTTGTATACTAAGGAGAAAGTTACCAATGCAGTAGAGCAGCTCAGCATCAGCTGCAGCTGTGGCTGACACCAGCCGAGTCTTACAGTGCCCCACAGCACTGGCCCCCTGCCTACTGTGATGGACATCATCCCCTAAAGCAAGAGAATCTTCAAATGAGAGAGCACAGGGGCCAAGTGTGTCTGCAGCAGCTCAGCATCCTGATGAGAACTGGCCAAAGCCATCTGTGTCTACAAACACAAGCACACTTATTAGAAGCAGTTCACATTCAAAGGTGTTATTGTGATCTTTTTTATCAAACTCTTCTGATGTAAGTGCAGGGGTGCGCTTGGAGCACTTTCCCTTCTGCTGGGTTCACACCGAGGTGTTCAGAGAGTCACACAGTGCTGGGATGTCAGAGAGGCTCTGCAACCGCTGACCTCAGGAGAGGGCACCACACAAAGGCTTTCCTTTCATGTTACTCGATATGAAAAGGTGAGCTAAAGCATCATTCACAGATGCAGAAAGGTCCAGTGGGCAGGAAGATCGGTCTGGAAGGAATTATCACACAAGTTTGCAGAGAGATGTGCCAGCATGCTGTGTGGATTTAAAATTATAAAGCAATTATTACTTAGCTCAGTAATAAATTATTAGCTGCCATGGCAACTACTGGAATGAGGCAGACTATTAAAAGCAACAAGATGGTCTGCAGGAGACAAGAGAAGGCAGTTGGGACAGACTGAGCTTCCTCCACCCTTATGCTATCACATAACCACTTTGGGGTGGCTGAAAGACAGATTGCAAGGTGTCTGGATTCACACAGCCCATCAGAGTTTAGCAGGAGTGTTCCATTCAGAAGAGGATTTGATTACACAGATTGTCTCTGGTGCAATCCTAGGTGTGCTGGTTTGAGCTAATTGGAATATTTTTAATAGAGAAAATTGTACTATAGGCTGTGAAGGAAAACAATGCTGATGTCTACTTCACTCATAGGCTTGCTGTGAATGTTTACAAAAGATAAGAGTCTCTTGAGCTGGCAGTCTGGGTCACGAGGCACTTGCTTGCTTCTTGGGTCTCGGGCTAGCAGCTTCTCGGGCACAGTTTCTTGGGCTAGCATCTCTGGCTTCTCCACTCTGTTGAATAACTCCACTAACCACATTCCTTCTAATCCCCTCCTTCGGCTGATTCTCCAAAACTTTGGGGTAAGGTGTAGGGGTGGGTAGAAGGTGGAAGGGTGGTTGGGAGCCCCTCCTGGGGTCTGATTTCTGGGAGGGGAGTTGTGTTTCTGTATTACCTTTACATTGTATATTTCTGTAAATATTCCTCTATATACTGTATATTTGCTTGTATATTGTGCTGAGCTGTAAATAGAGCTTCATTTCTTAACTTCCAGCTCTGGCTGAGGTCTAGTCTGGGTCATTTTAAAGTGTGGGGGGCGGGGAACTCCCAAACCATCACACTAGGGCTATGGCACATTGCCTTTTACCTAACCAACTCATTGAAGCAGTGATTTGGAGCTACCTCTGAGACGGTGAGCAGCCAGCATGGGTTTGTCCATAACAAGTCCTATCAAACCTGTTGTATCTCTTTCTGTAACAACAGATAAAGCTCTGGCTTTAGGGCCTTTAGTTCTACCATGATGCCCTCTCATCTCCCTCAGACCAGGGAGGTCTGGACTACATCAAGCTGCTGTATGATGGAAGAAAAATGGTCACTGCAGATCAGTGACCCACATGTTGCCAAAATTTCAAAGAGGGCTGCACAAAAGGCTTTAGATGCCATTGCCCTTAAAAACTTCTTGACTTGCTGATGGCAAGAGAGCATGCCACTAAAGGCAAGTAGCAGAGAGTCAGTCTGCATCCACTTTGGAACAGAAGACTGACATTCAGAATGCTTACAGGGCATGGAAGATTGAACCAGGAGTCAACAATGCCATTCTGTAACTAAAATAAAAAATAAATATGGTGCTTGAGGCATAGACAGACTTCAAGATACATAGATGTGTGAAGCAGAGGCTTAGGTACATCCTCCCATTTTTGTCATCTGTTTTGTGTGTCTGACATCAAGACAGGTGGATCTGGACCAAGTAGAGAAAATTAGAATAATGTGCTCTATGAAAACAGGTTAAAAGAAGTAATTAGGCTCAGACATTAGGATAAAACCTTTTTAGATGTAGGACAGCAAAACATGTGAATGAGTTCCCCAAGGAAGTTCCAACTGGACAATCTTTTCCTAGAGGTCTTTCAGAACAGTTTCCAGAACTCATCAGGAATGTTGTAGTTGCAGCTGATGTCTTCCATCAAGGAGGCACAACAGCTAACATCTTCAGGTCTCCTCTACTCTTATTTTCCTAAGAGTTTACAAGATCATTCCCCCCCCTCCCCAATTTTCTCAATCCCATCTGGATGAATTGTAAGGAATTTGCCTAGAGTTTCCAGACATGAGGTAGCCTTTTCCTGGCAGAAACCTTAGACTGACTGCAGACATGCTATACCCTCACAGGGCACATATGCAATACATTGAGTGCTTCTGCCAAGGACTGTGCTGTGTCTAGAAATCAACAGCACATGTGTAGTAATCCAGCACTTTTGGGAAGAACCAGACTTTGATGAATAGCCACTGGAAACAACAGTACAATAGTCAGGAAAGCTGACAGAGGATTACAGGAGTCCCAGAAATCCTTCCGCCCCTTGAACACAATGGGAATGAAGCAACAGCAGCAATGTTCTTCAGTCACAGCTCCAGGTCAAGGCTTTACTAAAAACATAAGTGCTCCCTCTCTCAGCTACAGGTATCCCTGATACCAGCACTTGGCTGGCTGCATCTGTGAGTCCTTTACTTCCCTGAAACAAAGGATTCCAACGATCTGTGCCCCAGCTGCTCCATTCACCCACCCCAGGCACACATGGGAGCTCTTACATTTATCAAGCACTGATAACAGCACAGGCAGGATGATGATGGTGCTTTGGCTGCTGGTGGATTTTTTCCAGTTTACTTTAAATGAGAGAGAGAGACAGGAGACCTCCATAAGAATGCTTTCTCATAATTCACATAATTCACAACAGCAGTGATCTGCACCAGAAAAAGCTCTGTAGAAACCTAACCTAAATAAAAAGAAATTCAGGAATGTTACTGATTGCCACAGGACAGGGACTGTGCAAATAGTTACAATAAAGAACTTAAGGATAGTGAAGTCACTGGAAATTCATCCTGAACAATGACAGAATTGTTTGGTTCAGGGAAAATGATCAGATCAGCATACTTGCTCCAAATCCCCATCAATGCTGTGCTGGGTGACAGTGCACACCCAGGCAGCAGCTGTATTGGTACTTTGGCCTTGCTAAGCAATAGCATGGGGAAAGTCTGTGACTAATTGTAGTAAATAAAGTATCTTAAATGTAAGCATCCCCAGTAGTAAGAGAAAAGAACTGATGGTAGAAGTTCCTGAAAGAAGTTTCCAATGACACTAATCCCAACTTTCCTAGCAGAATCAATCAATAATTCTGCATCCCAGTCTGCAAGAGTTGCTGATGTGTACTTCTGTGTAGCACCCCTGAAATCTCTGGGCTCTCCAACTGCCAGAAAATCATCTCATTTAAGCTGATATGGGTCTATCACGTGCCTAGATCTCAATGGGCTTTGGCCTTACTTTTTAAAATACACCTCCTGTCAATAAATCTTGTCCAGCGTGGGCGACTTCTCCTAGAGTCAAAATGAGTAGCAGTTCTGTGTGTTTATCTAAGGCCTTCATCACTGCTCATACTCAAACCCTTGTTTGTTCACTCAAGATGTTCTTTCCCTCCTCCTTTCTTCACCAGCAAGCTGCGTTTCAAAACAACCAAACAAACCTCAACCCACAGACAGCTCCTTGTTGCCCTGCACTAGCAGGAATTCACTTTGTATGAAGTTCTACCTGCAGAGCCTCACTACAACAGTTTGATGCTCCTCACAACTGAGGTAGGCAATGTCACCCTCCATGAGTAGCTCCAGTGCTTACCCACACACCAACTGCAAGCCATGCTCCAGCTCCAGTGCTTACCCACACACCAACTGCAAGCCAATGCTCCAGTGCTTCCCCACACACCAACTGCAAGCCATGCTCCAGCCCCAGTGCTTACCCACACAAACTGCAAGCCATGCTCCAGCTCCAGTGCTTACCCACACACCAACTGCAAGCCAATGCTCCAGCTCCAGTGCTTACCCATGCACCAACTGCAAGCCATGCTCCAGTGCCTACCCACACACCAACTGCAAGCCATGCTCCAGTGCTTACCCACACACCAACTGCAAGCCAATGCTCCAGCTCCAGTGCTTACCCACACACCAACTGCAAGCCATGCTCCAGTGCTTACCCACACACCAACTGCAAGCCAATGCTCCAGTGCTTACCCACACACCAACTGCAAGCCATGCTCCAGTGCTTACCCACACACCAACTGCAAGCCAATGCTCCAGCTCCAGTGCTTACCCACACACCAACTGCAAGCCATGCTCCAGTGCTTACCCACACACCAACTGCAAGCCAATGCTCCAGCTCCAGTGCTTACCCACACACCAACTGCAAGCCATGCTCCAGTGCTTACCCACACACCAACTGCAAGCCAATGCTCCAGCTCCAGTGCTTACCCACACACCAACTGCAAGCCATGCTCCAGTGCTTACCCACACACCAACTGCAAGCCAATGCTCCAGCTCCAGTGCTTACCCACACACCAACTGCAAGCCATGCTCCAGTGCTTACCCACACACCAACTGCAAGCCAATGCTCCAGCTCCAGTGCTTACCCACACACCAACTGCAAGCCATGCTCCAGTGCTTACCCACACACCAACTGCGAGCCATGCTCCAGTGCTTACCCACACACCAACTGCAAGCCAATGCTCCAGCTCCAGTGCTTACCCACACACCTACTGCAAGCCATGCTCCAGTGCTTACCCACACACCTACTGCAAGCCAATGTTCCAGCTCCAGTGCTTACCCACACACCAAGTGCAAGCCATGCTTCAAAGCAGCATTCACTGTGAGTGGGACAGAGCACTGGAACAGGCTGCCCAGGGAGTTGTGGAGTCTCCCTCTCTGGAGATATTCAAGACCTGCCTGGATGTGTTCCTGGGTGATCTGGTACAGGTGATTCTGCTCTGGTAGGGGGGTTGGACTGGATATGCTTTCAAGGTCCATTCCAGCCCATGACAGTGTGAAATGTTTGGCAATTTGGAACCTTCAGCCCTGCAGCTTCTCTGAGGTCCTCTGCTTTATGGCTTTTCCCCAGAGGAGTCTCAGAATCCTGTGTAAGGCACAAGGACAAGGAAATGTGCTTTTCAAAGTCTCCAGGAGAGTTTGCATTTTCATTAGCACATCTGCAGGGTGCTCTGCTTTAACATGGCTGGCTTCTACACGTTGTGCCATCCAGCAGCATCTGTGATTCCAAGCAGAGTCCACAGATGAGGTGGTAATGAGGCTGATAAGGCCGCCCCTAGCCACAAAGTGGAATTCATCCCAGTGCAAGCTCACTGTAAGGTAGCAAACATCCTTCAACATAAAAAAAAAAGCATAAGAGAAAATCTGACTGAGAAGAGGGCAGATCCTGGTCTTTCAGAAGCCACTCTTTTCCTGGTTGTTAAATCAAATGTGACCATCTTCTAAATCTCTTTTATCATCTTTTACCAAATGTTTATATAACATTTTCCATGGCCATATTACTTGAATATTTTAATTATTGCTGCCCTATTAGTCTTCCCAGATCTTGAGTCAGGGACGTAACGCATAAATCACAAGGTTACTCTGGCCAATCTTGAAGCACAAGTGACACTACAATCCTTTGCATAGAAAACAATGTTTCCCACAAAGGCTTTGGCATTGAAGTTTTAATAGCCAAAGTTGTGGTAAAAGCATGTCTCTTATCCTGCTACTGCTTCACTTGGGAAGATGATGGTGTCCCCCAGCCTCTCCAGTGATTAAAACATGTATTTAGCTGAAGGGGCGCACTGTGCAGCTTGATTCATCAAGGCATTTCTACTGGATGTGTACCACAGACACCCCAGCAACCAGGCACATGAAACTCAATGTTCAGAGTTGATTTGCTGGCTTAGCAGATGTCCAGCCCTCATCAATCAAGCCAAATCCAAAGAGATGAGAGAGCCCAGAGTCAGTCTCACTCTCTCTCACCAAGCTCTTTATTTTACATTCAATTCAACCTTCTATTAACTCTCACAAAATCCAATTGTGCACAGTCCCAAGTTCAAGTCAGAAAAAGGTGCCAGATGCCCACAAACTCGTTGGCACAATAAACAGCAAAGAAGGTGCTGAGCACTTTACCAGAGCAGGATGCTAATGGCTATCCCTCAGCTCCTCCAGGCATCTGACCACGACATTCCTTGCATCTGAAATCACAAAAAGGAGGCCAGGGAAGAACCACACAGCTCAGTGCTGCACTAAGCAATGCTTTGTGCTCTAGCAGAGCAGCAATCAGCTGGGCAGTGCTGAGGACACTCTGTCCTATCACCACCAAACAGAGCCAGTGTGGAAGATGAGCAGCTTACACTCACACTGTCATTCCAGAACTGGTTTATTTCAACATCAGCAAGCCCAGCCTCAGTGAAACCTTCACAAGTCACCAGCGCTCTGATTTGTACTGCTGCCTGTTTCACAAGAGCAGTTCTCCTAGGGCACAGCTCTTTTAAACCTGTGTTTTTTTCTGGTGAGCATTGGGTAATATCTGTAACACATTCCTCATGTGAGAGCTGTTAAGCATCATGACTCATTGGTCTCCTCTTCCAGCCCCAGCAGAAGTGAGAGATCTGAGCTGATGCATCACCCTGGGTTACATTTCCCTTCATGTCACAGCCTAACAGGCCCAGGCCAGGAAATCCAAAGCGCTGCTGCTTATTAAATATCACACCAGCAAATCAGGTTAGAAGCAGTAAAACATAAATAAATATGGTTGGGTCACTGTTTAGACTTGTCCTTGAGTGCCAACTGAAAAGCACAAATGGTTGCAGAGGGAGGGCAGGCATGGCGACCGCCCCGAGCCGCTGCGTGTTCAACCCTGCTCTGCAGCAATCCACAGTGCCCATGCTCTAGCTGTTGCTACAGATACTACTGCTGCATTCTTGTTAAGAACTAACAGTTTTCAAGGCTCCATAATGAAAGTCTCATCCTGAACATGCTAAAACACAGCTGCAGAAGTCAGCAAGGCTAAACGCAGAGCTAGGAGGTTTTGGTCACAGCCAAGAGGCTTTAAACAGTATGGAAGACAGAAGCTTAGAGGTTCAAAGCCAGTTGCAAAAATTCTCATTTGACTTCTCAACACAAAGCTAAACAGACCTACTAGAAATGAACAAACTGCTGCTGGCTCCAGATCTCAAGCAGCCGCTTTGTTTCCACTGCACATTCTCTCTTTCTCCACACTGGCACCACAGAGTATCTCCCTTGCAGTCTGTGTCAGCAGCCCTGCTTCTCAGCTGAACGCTGATGGTGCAGACAGACAGAAGCAGCCACACAGATGACTCTTGTAACTTCTTGTCCTGCACTATAAATCTAGCGCTTTTTGAGATTAAAAAAAAAAAAAACAAAACCAAAAAAAACCAAAAAAAACCTAACCAGGTCTTGGGGGGAAATGTCAGCAACAACAAAGACAGCAAATCCCACCTGGTGTTCAGCCACTCCATCCTCCTCACAACAGCTCGAGTTTAGATGCACAGTAAACACTTCTTCATTCGGATTACAAAGGACACAAAGGTGAAATGTGCCAGTTGTGCCAGGTAGCACTGTGGCAGTGCTGGACAAACCCACTCTAGCAAAACACAGGAGAGTTTTGCACTGACCAGTCTGGGTTTTACCCAGGACACTTTGCAATCCTCATACCACTGCATTTCAGCCAGAGGTGTCTGTCTGAGCCACAAAGACCAGCAAGGCTAAAGCCTCCCAGCTTCCCCCCCTTTTTGCTTCCATCCCAAATTGCCTGTGTGTTTAGATATGACGTGTGACATGAAATAGTCAAAGTGATCTTCAGGAATACGATGTTAAGGAAGGTTCCCTCCCAGTACTGTAACTGTTTGACTGCAGGAAAGGGTAGGACAATCTCCTTTTACATCCTGTCTCAGTTCCAGCATCTGTAAAACCTTCACCAGGCCAGCTCACAAATCTTAGGCAGCTCAAAGCTCTGGAAGTGATTCCTCATACATCCAGGACAGTTCCTTATCCCTTCATGCCTGCTTATTCCTTTGTTCCCAGTTTTGCAATGGTAACACAAACCAAACCCAAGTAAGCTTTATCAAGTTTTCATTGCGAATATTTGCAGCCAAGATGTGGTTAACTGAAATCAAACCAACAAAAACTATCCCCTGCAGAGCACATTCACTATGGAAACTATTTCTGTACATTTCCTTGATCTCTTTGGCTAGGTCTGTGTTAAATCAGGACTTCAGAAGACGCAACTGAAGTCATTTAGGAAAATACCCCAAACTGGAAAGCTGCTTGAAATGTTCATCACATTGTGGATAAAAGAGATCAGCTCTAAATGAAAATTGAAGACATTTGTTTATTTTCCTACTTCAACTGATACATGAAACCTGTGTACAACATTCCTTACCAGGAAGCAGTAGAAGATGGCACCACCCTACCATTCTTTATTCCTACAGACACAGCGCTTTCATAGCTAACAGAAACATCAGCGTTGAATTAAACACAACATTGCTTACTGCAAAGGAATTCTGTTCTTTTTTCCTCTCTGAAGATGTCACTTTTTATACCAGCATTAAGAGCAGAAACTGGCCAAATAATTGGCTGACAGCCCACAAAAGAGAGCAAACTGATCACAAGGAAACTTGATCCTAGAAAAATTGTGCATTGGTGTTTCTCTGCTCCCTCCTTTACCTTGCAAACCTAAGCTTTGTGGGCTCACACATATCTGCTCATTCTTGCTGATGGGGTGGAATGAGAGTGAGAAAAACACAAAAGGTCTGAGGCTAGCTCCTGTTTTGTGAAGGAATCCTAACCCAGGACAGGCTCAAGTCACAGCTGAGCTACAAAGGGGCATGGTTTGGATACCCCTGAGGGGCACAGTGCTCACTGTGACTGCCTGCACCACAGCTACACGCTGCTGCCGCGCTGCGCACACATGCTGTGCTGCACTGCATCTGTCCTGAAGCAAGGTGGCTTGACCTTTGAAGAGATTTTTCTTGAAAAGATAACTGTGCCAGGATGGCACACCTGGGAAATACGAAAACATCTCTTATCTATCTGCAGCAATCCTGGGGGCAGCCACAATGCCAGCTCCCGGCTCCTCGGAGCAAAGGGAAGTGCTGCAGTCGCCTTGGCTGGCAGCTGCTGCTGTCTCTGCCTCTGTTCCTGTTCAGTGGAGAGTGCCAAGAGGAGAGGAACAAGTGCCACCAGCTGCCTGCTCAGAAGGTCTGACAGCAGCATCAGTGGATACCAAAAAGCTGTTCCATATGGCCTCATTTGATCCTCAAGCTCTCACTTGGGTTTTGGAGGGTCCAAAAGAGCTTCCAAAGGTCTAAAGGCCTTTCTGCTTTCTTTGCCTGCTCAGGGAATCCACACAAGCCAGGCATCACCTGGACCAAACAAAAGCTTCTTTGTCCTCTTGGGAGCAAACCCCTGCTATCAACTGTCTGTAGGCTTCCTGATGACAGGGCTCCATCCGAGCTCTGAAAGTCAATCTTATTCACTCTTATGCTTCTTCCTTGGGATCCGAAAGGACTGAAGGCCTTTCACTTACACAAAAACCTTTTCTTGCAGCTAGAGATCTTTTCAGCAATCTTAATATTTCTTCTATCACTCATGAGGCAGCTCTAATACTGCATAGCAAAACCTGCCTTGTTGGCTGGAGTGCTCTGCTTACGCGAGGTAGCTGGAAAACACTAAAATCAATTCCTGAGCCCTGAAGAGCAGCACATTTAATTGGTATTTTTTCACAGGCTGTGTAGGACAAGTACAAGTCATGTTTCAAGCTCAAACAAAAAGACTGATTTAAAGCACTTTTTCCTTTGATAGCAAACTGGGATCACTTCATAGGAATATGATGACTTAGAAAGGAGACTGACTCATATTTTAATCTCTTTAAAGCAAGTCACAGGAATAAAAACATGGCACCATTTTAAAGCAATTGTAAGGGTAAGACTAGCTAACAGAACACACTAACATCTGTTCGGAACCATCAGCAATCAGATGAAAACATTACTTCACTTTCATTTACTGAGGCTTACAGATCTGTTCCCTCACACCTGAAAAAGTGATGGACCTAATTATGATACTCTGGCAACTAGTATGGGCTTCACTTACAGATCTTTAGTTAGTTAAGATTTCCTAGCATTCTGACTTCCAAGGAAACTGGCAGGGTCTCTGGAGCTGCACAGCATGGCAGCTCAGCTCATTCTGCCCTGTTTGTGTAGGGCTGACTGCCACAGCTGGGCTGCAAGCCTGTACCAATGCAATCTGCTGGTGAAGGATGGACACACACCTAGAAGCCTTACCACACCTTTACCACACAGCTGGAAATGCAGTGCCTGATGCAGAACCACTGCGTTTCTAAAGGTGCTGCCACATGTCCAGAAAAGTAAAATAAACTCAGGGCCCACTAAGTGGCTGGGTTGGGGGGGGTTGCTCTGAGGGCAGATGGGTAGTGTCTCTGTTGTTGTTACTGTTTTAATATATCTTAACAGTCACATCTGTCCAGTGGGGTTCCTCAGGGGGAATTCCTGGTGCAACATCTGCTCTGTAGTGTTTAGTTACAACCTGATTCAACATTTTCTCCCAGCCACCGGAAGTCAAGGTGCCGTTTTAGGACGTGACCATGCTAAACAGAGAGCAAAGCGTGCAAGGTAGCTTAGCTGAAAGCTTTTTCTGCTATGAGATGCATATGTGACAGGTGTTTTCCTGGGCTGAGATAAGCCTGTAGCTGATTCATCTACAGATGAATACTAGGAAGTTAAAATTGGAAGAAGGGATTAGAAAGAGTTTCTTGTTTAATCAGAAAAACACTCCTTCAGATGATGAACTGAAAGTGAGATAGGCCTCAAAAGTAACTTTCAGGTTTTACAGTAATCAGGGTATCATCCAGATAATGACTCTGCAGCATCCCCCCTGTACTGGGAAAGTTGCTATTGCATCACAAACTGCAGACCACATCCAGGAGCACATCTTGGCCTTGCTGCCAGCATTTGACAAGGTCCT
Organism: Semnornis frantzii; assembly: GCA_013399775.1. Lineage (NCBI taxonomy): Eukaryota > Metazoa > Chordata > Aves > Piciformes > Ramphastidae > Semnornis > Semnornis frantzii. The sequence goes on along the minus strand of VWYK01056687.1, from coordinate 114,323 downwards.
TGAGCTCCTGCTGTTACAGGCAGGCTGCTAGCAGACTTCAACCAGAACAGGTATCAGGAAAAGCCATGGTCTGGGGGGGTGGAACTATCAAAACCAAACCCAACCACCGAAGCTGACTGTCTCCACTTTGAGATGTGCTGTTCTCTCACAGGACAGAAGCACAGGACTCTCTCTGCTGAGGTACTGCAAGGCTGCCGTGCTCTTGTGTCTCTCACCTGTGTGCCCACAGGTCGTAGCAACCCAGGGGTTCCTGCAGGGATGAACATCACTATGCCTACCAAGAGAGGGAAGGACACCCCAATGCAGACAAACTGTAAGTCAGTAGAACATAAGGCAGGTTCCAAAACCAGCCTGCCACCATCTTATCTTGCCAGTTGTTAGAGCAGCACATCACCACCATCAGCTCAACACATTTTACCTGTCAGAATATACAAAGACTGAGCTAATCCTCAAGGCATTTTCAGATGTGTTTATTGTTGGGTCCTGAGTTTTTTGCTATTCCCTCAAGAGTCTTCATCTCTAGAGGCTGAGAGAAATGCTTAGGGTGACTCACACCTGCATTTCACTGAAAACATGAAAAGCTCTTGCAGCTCCAGCCTCTTGTTATTTGAATCGGACAAACAAAATGCCTAAAACACACGAAAAACCCAAACCAAAATTAGAATTGCAGAAAGTAGAAGCTCCATCTCAGAGGGGAGGGAAGTCATGCCCTTGGTAGGGAGTTGTTCAGTGCGCTTGACTCAGAAGCAAAACACTTGTGAAAATCCACCCCTTTGCTCCTGCTCTAAACTGTCCCTTTCATTGTACGACAGAATTGCAACAGCAAAAGCAGCAGACTCTAGCAAAAGACTTCAGATGATTTTATTGTCCCTGGGAGCTTCCAGAACCCCTTCATAAAATGTTTACAATTTTCTCTTGAATCATAGACTAATAGTCTATTCACTGTTCACTGCTACTTCTGCCAAGCCAGTCGAGATCACTCAGAAATCTCATCATGAAAAATTCCAATAAATGAGGAATTTATGATTTTTTAAATTAATTCATCATTGCAATATATTTCCAGCTATTGTAACAATTTTAAGATAATCAGTATCTGTGAGTTTCTTTTAAAATCACAAGTGTTGGACTACATGCTGGCTGCTGAGCTCTGACAAGACAGCTCAGCTGCACAGGTATCATCTGGTTCAGCACAGCTATACAGGAAATTAAGATTCCTGTTCACATGGTGCTGAAGTTCAATTGCAAACCCCAGTTTTTGGTTGATCCTTGACCAGGAGGAGGCTGCACTGGCAGAACAAAAAACCAAGGACAGAAAGATATTGTAAATTTCATCTGGCTGCACAACCCTGGAACCCTCTGGTGCTGTAAATCAGCAGTGGCTTGCTAAGCTCTATGACATTGCCAGTCAAGTACATCTAAAAACAAAAGACATCTACACAGACAAAAGCAGTTTCTTGCTTTAGATAAGATTCCTGCACAGTAGAGCAAAATGGCCTGAGCAAACCAAAGAGATTGTGCATGACCCAAGGTGCACCTGCACATAGACAACTGGAAAGTTACTAGTCCTAGAAGAACGCCTTGCACCCCAGTAACTGAAACCTAAATTACACAGCTCAGTTTTATGATGGATCCTTTCTCTGTGCTACAGATATGACTATTTCCACTCCCCACCCCTATGCTATGACTTTTAAAACATAAGAGTAAGTAAAGGCATTTCATGCTAGCACCCAGAACTGCTTCTAGAACGCCTCTTATCTTTGCATGTCACCACACTGAGCAAGCCAGGAAGTTCTTGTCCCAGTAGACCTGTAGATCCTGTCCTGCAGGGATCAAAGCCCAGAGTATTTCCCAGTAAAGGAGCAGTTACATTTTGACAGTAGTTAGGTGTTTACAGGCCTTAAGGCAGCGGTATGCCAGAGATGTTCCTGTGCCACCACCGGGCAGCAAACTCACACAAGCAGATACACAGATCCCAGTCATGCTCTCCTTGCCTTGTTCTTGCCAGTGTATTTCCCATTAAATCAACAATCTAAAGGCCCACCAGAAGCATAACTCCTTCCCACCTCAGCCTGAGGAAGCTCCTCTGGGACCTGTGCCCCCTGCACACGCCCCTCTCCTGCATGTTAGGACTGTGCTGTACAGCTATAGGCTGGCAGCTGCCAAACACACACTGAGCTTTCCTCAAGTGTTCCGAGTGCTGGTCAGCCTGAGCAAACTATGGTAATTGGAGAGTTAATATGTAAATTAGAGGAGACACTAGACAGCAAATAAACTATTAGGAAGAGGACTTATCACTATCTCAAGACTGATTTTTTTAACATGGATTCAGTTATTACTGAAGATATAGTAATAAAGTAATAAAGATACTACTTTTCTTTTTATTTTTTTTCCCCCTGAAAGATGCATCCTTGCACTTCAGTGACCAGTTGACAATCTCTGCTATTGATCTATTTATTCTTATTTCTCCAGTGCCTAAGCACCTCTGCCAGGCATCTTAACATCTGTAAGACTTCTCTTGCCAGGTTGCTACACGAGGGACAGATTCAGGAGGAATATTCCTCCTGCTGCTACTGCCAAGAAATACATCTTCTGCTGAGTCCCACCAGGAGTTTCCAGAGAGCCTGTTTGCATTAAGTCATGTAGCATCATACCTCCCCCTCTGCAAAGAGCTTTGTTTCTCTCAGGCACTCATAGCCACAGCATTGGTACTAGTCTTGACACTAGCAACAAGTTTCAGCCCAAACCTGCCTGTCTCAATAGACTCAGAAGTAAGTTGAATGCAATTCCTGACAGCTTGAAATATTTACCCTCTAGTTCCTTATTTGCAGCTTGTGCTGTGAGAAAGATAATGGAATCCTGTTTCATTATCCATGTAAAATGGCTTTATCCATTTAGGTGCTGCAGGAATTAAATAATTTAGAAGATCATGACCCTTTGCCTTTGGGTAAGTAGGGCAGCAAACTTGAACAAATGTCACAACTTGCTTGTTAGTTATTTTTCAAGATGGATAAAGTTTTCTGGAAAATCCTGATACTGTGCAGCAGAAACAATGAGACCTACCCTTCACCTCTTCCATGGTTTCCTATAGAATGTTCTATTACTTTACTCCCTGGAGCACAATGACAGCTGTAGTAACTGCAGTGTCACCAAGCACCACCAGCACTGGGCACCCAGAGAGGCTCCTGACGTTTCTGGATCTGCTCCTTCAAGCTACGAAGTAGAGCAGCTACCTGGACAAAGATTTCACAGTGCCAACGCCGGGGGTGGTTGCTAATTGCAGGAAAGCACCTAGATTGGCCACTGGCTGTAAAACTACTCGATCTGGACAGGGAGTTTACCATGATTCCTTTTATCTACTACAGGGGTTTATTAGATTTTCTTTCTTTTTCGAACAATTAATCTTCCCTAATAAATTTGAAAAAACACAACCGAGACCAGAACCAGAAAACAACCTTTTGTGTTCTGCTTAAGTTAACATTTGCACTAGAAAAATGTCTTTCCAACTTTTGCTTGAAGCAAAAGCTGTGAGCCACAATAGAACTCATTACAGCATTGGGTGCTTTAAAGTCTAATGCACAACTGTTTGGTTTAGGCAAGTGCTGCCATGGCTCCTATTGCTGTAGTTGTCACAGCTGCACAGGGCCTGCAGTGACCTGCTGGAATCAAGCACAGCTTGCCTTCCTTTGCTCCTCACTAAAGAAAGCAAAAGGAGAACTGAAAGGTGAAGGAAGAAACTGCTTTTGAATGAAGTCGTTTGCTGGAGTTTGTGCCCTTTGCTATGTGCTGACGAGCTGGTCAGCAGATGCCCGTCACACATACCAATGTTCTGTGACAGAGGAGTTGTCATGCGCAGACACTGGCACAACTGCCTCTGGTGGCAAACTGAGAGTGGCAGTTAATGTATTTTAGTTACTCCTGTGCATTTCCAGCCAGGTTTTAAGTGTCTCTTGCTTTGAAAACAAACAAAACACACACAGAGCATGGGTTAAATGCAGCTCTACCAGTGGTTCCAAAAAGGCAGCACTTTCTTCTTCAGGTGCGCACCCAGCCAACAGTTTAGATTATGCAAGAATTCTTGTGCCTGGCCAGGATTAAGTTGCCTGGCACCATAGCAATGCTGAATTTTCAGTAAGAAAGAGATAAACCAAAGGACCAAATCTGAGACCCAGATCTACAGAGCACACACAGCAACTGGGATGCTACTATAGAGCAAACAGCCAAGAATCACCAGCAACAAAGTTCTTCGGGTAGAACAAAGCCAAAGTGTCTCCAGTAAAGCACAGGACCTCCTGCCACATTTACTTGAAAAGATTCTCAGTTCTCCTTGAATCAAAACCAGGAGAGTAGGAAGATGGAACAGAACCAGCTTTCCAGCTTCAGCTGCACCTATCAAGTGTTTGACGGCCAAATGGTTAAGAATTTAGCTCAGAGGGTAAGTTTCATTCTTCTCCACATACACTGAGCACTAGGCAGAGTCTATTGAGTGTGGTGTGCTGCTGCCAGTTAAACCTGAGCTGATTTGGTGTCATTAGACCAATTCACTGACCACAAATCCCACCCTTCTAGTGCGTGAAAGGTTCCAGAGCCAAGGAAATGGCTCCCTCAGAATCAAGGCTTTAATAGTGCCCATTATTTCTAACTGCTGGCTGCATTTTGTAACTGAAAGCAGTTACTTTGAACAACAAACCCAGGAACTTCTATTATCTCGTTAGCATCATTAATTTTACTGTCTGCAGTGACCTGTCTGTTGGTGGCTGGTCAGGCTCTGGCAGGAGGAGAGCAGACAAAAGTGAGTTAATTGATGGCCTTCTCTTTGGATTTCCTTCTTGCACACTGCAAAACATTATGATAGTGCTGTTGTCTTGCTTAGCACTTGATGTTAGCTGTACACAGCAAGCTTTTATTTGCCAACAGAGCACTGATACCACGGAGAGAAGATCAGGTGTGCAAGATGCTATGTTTTCAGGTGTGGGGTCTCCAGGACTGCGCTTTAGAAGTGCTGCCATAGCACCTTGTCCTAGAAACAGGACAATGCACACAAGAGTTTCCAGAAAGTCTGCTTTCAACTTCCCAGGTCTAAACCCTCTGTTTCAGCCCTACTACCTCTCCAGTGCACCAAGAGCTGGAAGCAGAGCAGCCTTCTGGCCAGAACAACTGCCATTCCTACTTACAGAAGAACCAGAATACGTGGTGCTTAACGATGCCATGGCAGTAACTTGGAGTATAGGGGAAAAATAGATCAGAATCTGGCCCATAAAAAGTTGGCTGGAAGATAGACTGCCCCAGTTTAGTCAGGTTGTGTGCCACAATGTTTCTTACCTGTTTCTAAAGACTACAATACAGACCACAGAGCACAAATATTCTCCTTGGTTTCACTTTTTTTTTTTCCTCTTGTCTCTAATAGACACCTCTTTCTTCTAAATCTTCAAGCAATATAACAACTTTTCCCTCCTTCTTTAACTGAAGAATGGATGTGTCAGGAAAAAAAAAAAAAAAGAGCCCACAACATTATCTGTAGGTATTGATTTATTGATTGCTTCAAAATGCTTCCTGGTATGACCAATTTTGCCCTTACACAGAGCTGTGGCATTGCATACTCAGCAGACACCACTAACCCTTCCAAGCTGCTGAGCAACACTCTTCATACTGCAACGGGCTGCTGTTTCCCCTCCCAAGGTGCCAGGGGGTTCACAGAAGTCAGCAGCTGTGCACCCTCAGTCATGCTGGATTTTACTCTTTTCCATCAGAACAAGAACCTGCTTCAGTCTAACACAGTCAACTATTAAGTGCAAATATTGTTTCTTCACCCCTCTCAGTGGGCACCAACCCCAGCTGAACCTCAATGTTTTGAAGAGAATACAGCCAGAGACAGCTGAAGTCATCCCCTGCTGCTTTTGCTCAGGCCTGTGGAACGGCAAACTGCACTACCACCCTCCCGAGCAAGAGGTGCTCAGTGCTGGCACATCTTACACAATTACAAACAACAGATCAGCAGCAGCACACCTGAAACACAGACCCAGTGCACTGGGGAGGCCTAATCTTCAGCCAGGGAAGCAAAAGCAAACAAACCAAAAGACCAAAAAGCAAAGATCTGATGCTCTGAACGCACTGTGAGGCACAAGTGGGGTTTTGCCACTCTCGAAGTTGTGTTGTTGTGTCCCTCCCCAATTTGTGGCAATTCACTGCAGCCACACAATGGCCACAACAAAACACATGCACAGAGAGCATTGCCCAATGCCAAAGCCAGCATCCAGAAACTGAATGCCCAGCGATGACTTCTGCCCTGGCAAGATGCAGCCCCTGAAAAGCCCTCATACAAGACAAAGTTCACCAGGAATGAAGAGCCCCTGCAGCTAAGGGCACTCTGAGCTTGCTGCTTTAGCCGCCCAGTTTGCACAGTGCCCCTGCAGGGGTATCAGAGCATTCCTGGGTCTACTCGAGTTCCCGCAGCTTATCGAATGGATACTGAAACCAAAATATCCCCGGTTGGACCTGGACTAAGCAGTTTCTTTTTCGGTTGTTTCTTTGTGTTGCTTGGGGTATTTTTGTTGTTGCTCTTTTCAGGGTTTGGGGGGTTTTGTCTGTTTTGGAGGGGTGGTGTTAGATGTTCTGTTTAGTTTTTAAAATACTCTTTGTGTTCACTAGGCTGCATATACTCCAGGGCGGCGTAAAACTATTTATTTCAACCAAGATTTCTTCCTTCCTCTTCAGTAGTCGGAGACATTTATGAGTTTTAATTTGAGCATTTACAGTCTCCCCAAATTGACCAAAGAGTAAATTGTCTTTACCATGCACTGTCACAGGATTCCAGCCTTTTAAAGTAGCTCCTAATCTGCTCCTTTCCAACAGCTAGCTCCTGCATTAATTTTTAAGCCTAGGAATCCAGGACAAAAGTGATCACACTTTTTCTGTCCCTGTAATTGCTCAGCACCTTTGAAAACCAGGACACTTTCACTGAGATGTCTAAAAATAGCCTTAGACACCTAACTTCAGAAACTCAGATTTTTTTTTTTTTTTACATGAGGTCAAAATGATTAAACTGTGTCTCGTTACCTTTGACATTCATACTTAACATCAAAATGCAAATGGATGCTTCAGACCATTTGTACTTCTTTTGTGCAATACTCAGGTTTGAGTAGTTTTTATTTGCAGTATTTTATAGCTTTACTACCCAGAGAGCATGCCCTCGGTGCCTGAAAATGCAGTGGTACATTCCAGCAGGTTTACAAGCTGAAAAGCACCATTCTGCCACCTTTGTGACCCAAATGACAGCATCGTGAGCACTCAAAATGGCTCGGCAGGAGCTGCAGAGGCAATATTCCAGCAGGTGCACTAATCTGCTGAAACACAAAGCAAATTGCCCCATACCACAACAGAAAATGACAGGAACTGAAAACCTCAGTCATGAAAAGCTATGGACTGGCAACATCTTTCCTCTGTGCAAAGCCGAGGTCCCTTTTCCTTCGCTGCATTTTACTCTGCGGGAGCCAGAGTGCTGTTTCCAACAAGGAGTGATGCTAATGACCAGCTGATGGACAGTACCTTGTGTTGTCCTGAGGCACACCTGCCTTTCCTTCTCTGTCCTCACATTAAGTCATAGCTCACACTTCTGACAGCTCAAATGACAATTATGACCAACCTAAGACTAAGTGTGTCTTGTTGAGCATCAGCAGAGCCAGAAGAATGTGATACCTGCAGGGCCGTGGCTGGGCAGCAGAAGGGTGGCTGTTCAGCACCACGAAACTGGTTGCACTCAAGAGGAAAACCACAGCCATTGGATCTTCAATGTGGTTTTGATCCTCATGGGAATGTTCTGCAGTTAGTCCCAGTCAGAATGATCCCAATAAAGAACCTTCTGTGTGCATGTGCTGGGAAAGAGCAGCACAATGCCCACAGAGACATCTGTAAAATGCAATCCCTAATACAAAGCAGATGAAGGAAAAATTGCTTTTTTCCCCTCTGCTTTAGATCTGTTTGTGGTCAGCCTGGAAGTCTTGGTCTGATTTGCCTGCCATGACATTACTCTGCAGTTATGCATTTGCACTTCAGTGTTTATCTCATACATCCTGAGCCATGCACTTGGTCATGTCTGCGGAATACGTGATGTAATCTCACTAGATGTGTGTAATTAGAAAGATATAATCAAAACCCATGACCCGAAGGAGGATCTTTTCTTTTACAGACTTGGCATTCACAAGCCATGTTGAAAACTGTAATTTAATCCCTACATGCTGCAGATCACTGAAATATGTAGTGCATAAACTGAAAGGACTTTGTCTGCTGAGGGGAAAAAAAATTCCAGAAAATGGTTGGTAGCACTCTTAAGTATCTGCAGCATGCAGGGGACCACCAAGCACAAGTGAGTCATAGAAAAACAGATTGCAGCTCTCCCTGTGCACCTACAGGACCTGAAGGAATGCATCTATCTCTTATTGCTGTTCACGAGGAACAAAGTATTTAAGTTCTCTTTCATCTCCAGTTTAACACAACACAAAACTAAGGATAAAAGCTTCTTTCCCATTGTAATCACAAGATTTGTGCAGCAATCTCAGTGGCTGATAATTGCTATATTAATACTAAGGGGATTAAATGAAGGGGGGAAAAATTTGGTCTGGGTATCAGGAAAGAACTGCTATGGGTAAGATCTGCAGTGCACAACCTCGACAGCCCTGAAGGCTGCACTGGCAGCCCACTGGGAGCTGGGTTTAATTTGCATATAAATTTATAGCAAGCTTTCATCAGAGATAAATGTGCAAGGCATTATTGATTTACACTGAAATACACACAGTGTGTGCCCAAAAACACACAGGCTTGACAAATACTCAAGAGCTTCTAAGGCAAGCTTTACCAGCCGAGAGAGCACTGCCTCTCCGGACCCAGCCTCCTGATGTCCAGCTTTATCCACAGCAAGGCCGCCTGCAGCACGGAGCCTGCCGCAAAACTGCTTCAAGTGCGTGCTCCAGGAGGCTGTGCACAAACTGCAGCCAGCAGAAGCAGGCAGCAAAGAGATCTGAACAGAGTTCGACCCTTAAAAAGATCTCTTTTGAAAGTGATTTGAACAGAAATGTCCTTACACTTGAGCAACTCCAGAGCCCCATTCCTATCAAAGAGGACGGCGGCCATGAGCTCCCTGTGAAAAGAAGAGAGGCTGCGTTGATGGAACTATGCAACTATGGAAGTGTCAGAACTTCCAGAAATTAAACCTTGGAAGAAAGCTTTGATGACCAATGGTTGACACTCATGGCCGGACATGCAAAAACCCTGTAAAAATGAACACACACACACACACACACACACACACACACACTTTTATCCAGTGGAGCCTGGCAGTCCACCTTGAGCTGCTCCTCAGTTCCCAAAGGTGGGAAGCCAGAGACCTGTCTGGCAGAATCCAGTCAAGCTGGATGTGGGAACCATTCCACCAGCAGCACTGAGCCAGCAGGGGATTTCTTCTCCCAAGAATCAAGCTGTGACATGCTCTGCGGTCCAGCAGCATCAAAACTGAGTTAATCACAAGCATTTCCCCAAGCATGCTTACATCCACAGCCTGTGTGACTGGAGGCACCTGCACAGGAGACGTTCCGCAGTCTGTGTACAACAGCTACATTCCTCACTGTATTTTAAGGCTCCAGAAGAGGCACACAGTGTTCTAAGCAGCTGGACTGGTTAACTCTTTGGTTAGGCTGTGAATTGCATCACCCCCTTTTATGAGTGCCACAGTCACTTATTAAAGAAATGTATCACAGGAGATGTTTTACAGCACGTGGATGTCTGCTTCTCAAGTACCACTCATCTTATTAAATCCTCAGCAGGATCTCAATTTGGAGCCACCCAGATAATATAGACAGCAACATTAACAGCAGTAAAGACATTGCTAGGTGTAATGTAGGATCTAATTAACAGTCATCTCAGTGGGGCAAAGCCAGAAGAGGACAACTCAATAAAAATCATCTGTATCAAAGTTACTGAAATATATAATTCACGGCAGCAGCACTAGTGTGAATTCAAACGTAGAGGTGGATGATCCAAATTGGCTAAATCTTACACAGAAGCGATGGTCTTGATGGGGCTGAAGCAATTACTCAACCTCTGGCTATCCTTTTCTTGACTTTCCCACTTATTTATGGCTTACTGTCTCTTAAAGCTCACTGTCTCCCACTGGAGATGTTGCCATGATCATCTATTGGCCACTTCAGCACTGTGAGAGCAGAGCTCCAGTGCTCCTCTGTCAGTTCTGTGCCCATTCCCTTTCGTGCTGGCCAGTCAGCCAGCAACGAGGCCAAGGGGCAGCACCTCTGCCAGTTGCTTGTGTTGTCAGGAGGAGCAGAAGGTAGATGCCAGTTCTGCAGCTGGCAAGGTTTCGGGGTTTGTTGAAGAATAAAATGGTTGCACAGAAACCCAGCACTGAAAGAAATAAAGCTGTTTGTTAAGCCACGGCTGTGCACCTTGATCTCTTCTCTCTAAAGCCTCTCCAAGCCACTCAACCTTGCCAGGTGTTCTCAAGCTACAATTCAAACTGAATTTCAGGAATGCACACTGTTTTTCCCATTCCATTCTAAAGAGGTATTTTGTAGCACTTGCACCTCAATTCATGAACTAGTTCAGATCTCATCTTCTGTCTCTCACAGCATGCCAGTTCCAACCCTGTTTTAATGAAAGGCTTGGCAAGCCTGCAGAGTTTTTTCACCTGCATTTAAAAAAATTAATGTACTATCTTCTCATGCAATACATTCCCTTACATCTGGCACCAAGACAATGCTTCCCTCACATGTGGATGAAAGCCTCTCCCTGTCCTGAAACAGCCAACTCAAACACTGGCCGGCAGTCCCAGGAAGCCACTGCTCACAACATTGGTCTTCAATTTCCTCCTGCAGCTTTCCTTCTTCATCCATTGTCCTGAACAAGATACTGAAATGTTTCTGAACCCTCTAAAGGTCATTGCACTAACAAACAGCAGCTTGATCTAGTGGAGGATGTCCCTGATCACCGCAGGAGTGTTGGACTAGATGACCTTCGGAGGTCCCTTCCAACCCAAACATTCTATGATTCTGTGATTCCTTTCCTCAGGCTTGATAACTTACCACCATCCCAAGCGCCAGTAAAGATTCTTTAGCTAATGAAAAGCTGCTTGTAGAGAGACCCTTCCCCAAATATCCTTCCCAAAACTTTTGGGAATGGAGACTTCCCAAGAAGAATTCCCAAGACTTTGGAATGGACACTCCATTCCAAAACTTTAAGCACAAAGAAGTAAATGTGGTTTACTATTGTGCTTTTTATATCTTCGTTCCCCCAAGAAGACCCCCATTGTACAAGACCATTTCAATGCTCCTCTCCCTAACCCCCCACTCCCATATCAGAAGTTAGAACCCAGTCCTGGCCAGACTGGCGAGTCAGGTACCTGTGCCTGAAAGCACCAGCTGGAAATGCTTCATTGCTGTTGGCTGCTCATGCAGACCCCCAGTGGAAGTGGGAGCCACTGTTTCTAATGGGAGCTTACTGAGCGGGCACTGTCAGTAGACCACATATTGGATTGAAGGATGTTCTCCTGCATAACACATACCACCATTTTCCCTAAGTGCTGGGTTCAAAATGAGTTGGAATCCTTTAGACACTGCACTGCTTTGCTTGTTTTCAGCAGCTGCTGCTTGGTGTTTAGTAGGTTTCAGTTTTACAGGATCTGTCAAGCGAGCAAATGCCCCAAATGCTTGGGGCTTCTCCCTGACCTTGTTTAGAAATGGAAACTCAATTTACATATGGGGAAAAAACCTGAAGTATCTTGACATGTTAAAAGGCTTTGTTTAAATGGAGGAGTAATTGAAAACAACAAGTATGTCTGCAGCAAGAGAACTGGGAAAAAAGGGGGAGTTTAGATCAACTGAAGCCAGTTTCTATTTGGGGCCTGTAAGAGAGGCTTTCCTAGTGTTACAGGTTCAAACTGGTTTCTAAACAAGAGTATATACTGTTCAGCTGAGCTGAACTAAAACAAACGGTCTTTCCACAAGTGCTGATACAGTCAGACTGACTTATTACCTTCCCAAAGCCTGCCGTCCAGATCGTAAATCACTGGAGCTTTCCCTAAGCCCTTTTGTGGGAAAATACAGCTCCTATAATTTGAAATTATGGTTTGATTTCCACATCCTTTCATGCAGAAGTCCACAAACGTGCTGAAAGAGGGGAAAACCCAAGAAGTTGGGAAGGGGAATTTGAAAAAGTGCAGTCAACAAAAGGATTAATTTTTTTCCTAGTCATTTCATGTTTTTACTTATTTGCTGTGGTTTTATTTCGTGCCAATATCTATCAGTTTTGCCACTGAAACTGAGCCCTCTCAGGCTAGGACTTTGTTTATACTTTTGAAAACTTTGATGGTTTTAGTGCTTACAAAAGACAGCAGATTTCTAAGCACTTAGAGGCAACTTGACAGATACCACAGCTTCAGGTATCATCAGGGCTCATATTCTGCCAACACCTGTGGCCTCAAGCACCCAAAAAAGTTAATGCCAAATACTGCACTCCAAAGGCTCACCACTGCATTCTGCCTTTCCCAGTTGTCCACTGACATATGAAGTCATTATCAAGTTTGACTCACATGCATCAGAAGTTGTGTAAAGCATGGAATGTGAGGAAGTGATCTCATGCTGAATCTAGCAAATATTTATGGCTTGATCATGGCAGTGGGAATTCCCTGCTGCTTTGGTAACAGAGCTTTCCTGGGGCACTCTCTGCGTTACGGAACAGATGAGCAAGTCCAGGATTGTCAAGCCACAGCAGGATGGTGTATCAGAGTCCACAAATGTCTAATGAATAAGATGCTGAAAAACCACTTCAATACAGACAAGACACTGCTCAAAAACATTATGGCAAATCTGATGCTTATAGAAGTCCCAGACTTAGTAAATATCCGATGCCCATGGTCAAATCCCCAACAAAGGAACAGCAGCAAATGAATTGCCCTCTAGACTGCACACAAAACATCCCCTTCGGAAGGGATATCTGATCCCTCCAGCTACCTCTAAGAACGCAATTATCTCCAAGCAATGTATTATTCCTGAGAATTGCTCACATCAAAGCCCACTGCTACTAAATTAAACTACCGGCATCCCTCAAATAAAACCAAAGCTCAGACCATCAATTTCTGCCTCATAATCCTTTGAGACATTTATAATGACAGGCTGCCACAATGGAACCATATGAAAATAGGTTTGCTCTTTTTCCAGACCCATACAGTACAGGTTTCTGAAGTCAAATTAAACGCACTATTTTGTTTTCTTTGCTCATTTTCTCTTTCTAAAGAAGAAAACACCTGGACTGAGGTTTGCATCTCAGTCTGAATTTAAAGGTCTCTACTGTCGATGCTCATATGGAGGAAGCTCTTCATCTCCTGTTTGCAACCAACTCTGTCATTTACAAGCTCACTAGCACCCTTGCTCAGATCATATAGCCAAGCCCTACTTCTGTAACTGCTCTTGTGTTCAGCAGTAGCTTAACCACTTGCCAATGAACCTGAAGATGAACAAAGCAAGCTGTAAAGCGAACGGGAGACAAGAAAAGAGGATCTCCAGAAAGAGCAAGCAGCACACAAGCATTTTTTTTTTTTTTGTTTCCCTCCTCTCATCCAAATGCAGCCTTCCCTACACCCAAAAGTAGCTACACTTAAAATCAGATGCAGAAAAAAAAAAAAGCCATTTTACATTTGTTCATTCTAACAAGACGAATACAATAGTCTGCATTGTACTGAAAATGGTTTTATGCACTGCATTGTTAGCAAAATGAAGTGACAGTAGGTGAACAAGAATTCTGTTCTCAGCTGACATGCTGAGAATAGAAATGGTGTTTTATAAACCATTGTACATAGCTAATCTAGATGGACGCTGCTGGCACAAACTGCTAGAGAACACTTTAAAAGCTGCAGTCTAATTTAGTGGAGATAATTTTAATTGACTCAAGGGTGATCTCAATGGTCCTGAAATTGTTAGGAAAATGTATTGCAGGGAAAGAGCATTCCCCAAGATGCGAGAACAGAGTCAATGCAATCTACTAATGCTCTTTGTTTCCAGCTGCTAGATGTGCTGAGTGATTGGGAGAGATTGCACTGAGGATGCAGATGGGTCATGTAAATGGAAGCTTTTATCACTGGTTAGCATAATTGCTGTCACCTCTGCACTGCTTTTGCGTCTGCTGGAGCTCAGCTAAGCCTTTTGGAGAGACACACAATGGGACAGCAGTTGTTTGCACAATGGCCTGCTGCTGGAACTATTTCCATCAAGTGCTGCCTTCCAACTTTCCACCATCTCGGGGGCTTCTGCTTGTCTTCTGAGGAGGACAAAACAGGTGAAGTGGGGAGGCTTCTAACACCTCACTACCTGAAGATCCATACTAAACCCATGTAAACGGCTGACAAAGCTCACCACCAGTGCTAAGGAGGCACAGTCCCCCGTGCTCCTGAACACCACCTGGGAATTCAGGTAAATAACAAGTAGGGTTGGCTTGGAAATCCTGCTTCCTTCTGCTGACTCCCTAGCTTGGCAGCTCTAAGCATACTGAAAGCTATCCCAGGTCCAAAATCCCAAACTGGAGACAGTATTTGGAAATTACTCACCAGCTTTCCCTCTCTCCCTGTTTTCTGGTGTGGGTTTTTGTGCTTTGTTTGCCTTTATTTGAAACCTTTCTTACTCTTGCACTTCTTCCTCTTGCTCACTTTTGAAGCAATAAACAGCTCCTTGGTGTCAAATAAGCTGTTGTCAACACAGTGCTCTGTGCGTGATTTTCACCCTTCAGTTCAGCAAAGTTCTGCTCATCTTTTTTCAGCTGGCTAGATTATTGCCATGGATTGATTTGTCTGAAATCACCAGGATCACCATGCAGGGCCCTGAGTGATGAGGCAATACAGCCACAGGGATTCTTGCTCTCAGCAGCTGGCCTGCAGCTAGGACACTCAGGTGTGCAAGGCATTACTAAATTGGGCTGTGCTCTGTACCACTCTTAGAACAAAGAGTAGAAGTCACACTTTCACTTTGGCTTTTCCCACCTAGACTTTGAAATGAATCAATAGGGGGCAAGAAAGAAGGAATTAGAATAGCAATTGCTTTGACAGAGGATTTTCCATATGCTTTGAACTACAATCAGTGCTACCAAGAGCTTGTTTCACTTGAAAGCCTCCCAGTGCATACATTGCATTTCCCTTTTTTTTGATATATAAGAATTCACTTTGCCTTTGATTTTTGCCTGACACTCAGTGAAAGCATTAGCAACTAGCCGGGACCCCTGACAGGTTGTTGGCCTTGGTTTGTGTGCATGCAAAGCAGATCAGACCTTATAGTGGCTGAGCCAGATGCTGTCACACCCCTAGAAGGACTTCAGGCCCTGAAGTGGCAGCATCCCTTGAGGCAAAATGGATCTTTCAGCTTTGAGTCATGCCAGTGCCAGAATATGAATGGCATGCAGCTAAAGCTGCTTATCAAGTTCATTTGTAACCAGAGATCAACCAGTCCACCATGGCTATGGCTGAAGATGTAATCACTCTTAAAATAACAATGTTACTGTGAATGAGGATGTGACCATTTCCTGCCAGCCCCAGAAGACACAGCACTTACTTCTACGGCAACAACTCGGGGAATCTTGGAAGCCTTTGATTACATTAATACAGATCATTCCAAGTGAAATAAACCCTCCACTCGCCCTGAAGGATGGGACACTTGCACAGCAGGTGTGCTACAACTGGTGTGCTCTTATTATCACTGGCATGACAGATCAAGCCCTGCAGATCTGGTTTGCCACTCTGTGGGTCTAACAGATACAAAGCATTGTTTTGACACCAACTTCCCACACACACAATTGCAGTTCCTTGAAAAATTCGAGTAGCCACCCTAACTCACAGCACAACCCCACTGTGTTTTCTGTCACATCTAAATTCCTTTTGGATCTGCAATACCCTCAATGACCATCCTCAGGGAGAAATTCTGGTGCCTCGCTGTTGGTGCTTTTTCTTCTGGGTTTTTTTAGGGGGTGGGGCTTGTTGGGTTCTTTCGGTTTTGGGTTTTTCTGTTTTGGGGGTTTGTTTTGTTTTTTAAGGGGTGTTGGTTTTGGGGTTTTTTTGTTTATTTGTTTTCCAATCTAGCCAGTCAAAAAACACTTCAATCACATCATAATCCTAAACCCTGGAGTCTGGGAAGCAATAAGCTGTAAGCACCTCACAATATAGGCACTACCAACATGGCAACCTTTGCTTGTGTGCAAGAGCAGGCAGTGAACACTAGTCTTTAAGCTGGCACAAAAATGCTTTCTGAACAACTAAAAGCTAAGAGAAAGTCTCCTAGGTACTAATTGCTCTGCTTTCCAGAGAGCCAGAAACACTCTGTGAACAGTAATGCACTTTGCAACAACTTCTGGTGCAACAGCCACAGAATTACATATGAATAGTTCTGACTAGAGTTTGCTTTTAGGTTCCAGTACAGTGCACTAGGAGGAGACAAAATGTATTTAAAGGCCTATTCGAGTATTATTTAAAGAATAAAAATGAGCTTTGGTTAAGACTTTTTTCACTGTCACATTAATGTCAAATCCTTCTTTGCAATATGTAGAGCTGAAGTGAATAGAGGGGTCTACCAGTTTGAATTTCGATCCTTGGATACTCCATTATTACTAACTACAATCTCTTAATGGAATGCAGAATAACTGTCACTCAGGGTAATAAGTTCCAACCATGTAACTTGGTAAATCTATCATCATTATTACCTCACACTTCTTTCCTCTGCAATGCAATTGCACAATATTGGCTGCCCTAAATTAATTGTTATTTTAATAGAGTAAGACCAATTTAATGAATTCAAATATGAAAAGGTCTAAGTTGATTTTCCTCTGTCTCTCCCACCCTTTTCTTATCAACCTGGACCACAATCCCTGTCATGAAAATACAGGTTCTTCAAAGATAACTGTCCAGCAACCAATTTAAAATCTTCAGTGGCAGCTTAATTTATATTCTATCTATCCCCCAGTTAAAAGAAATACACTGTAAGAATAAGGATGCTTCAAGATAGTTATGACAGCAATCAATTTAATATACGTATTTAAAATCATACAAAGGTAAGTCAAAAAAACAACAAAGAAAAAAAATGTTTAAATTCATGCAGAATATTCTGTCCAGGTTTTCTGAGTAAGTGTCAATATCCTGCTGTACTGGTCTTTGCAAGTTAAGATTGGTTTGTCTACAAAGCAGAGCACATTACTTTGGGGTTTGAAAGCACGGGTCTGAAGGCCCAAGATTGCCTGTCGCCAGCTTCCCTTGCTCTGCCCATTCACGCATCACTAACCTTATAGATGGAGATATTAATGGACAAGGAAGCCTGAGAAGCTGAGCATAGCCATTGATCCAGCACACGGCCCCAGGCTCAAACAGAGGGTATCTGATGCAAAGCACCAATTCCATTCTTCTTCTAGACTAAATCTTTCCATTAAAAAAAAAAAAAAATTAAAATATATAATTTTTTTTAAAATGATCAATATTTCATGTAGGATGCACAGAATGCATGACTGAATGATGTCTCAATGTCCTGAAATGAATCACCCCCAGAAACTCAGCCTGCACCTGTAATTAGCTTATCTGGCTTGGTAGGCAAGCAGCCAGAGTGCTTCTGACGACCCTTTGCCATGCGCCTGAGTCAAAGCTGCACCCTGCCACTTCGAGGGCTAACTAGCAAAGGCTGGAACACTGCGAGGCCTTAGATGGCAGTAGGTTTTTTGCACATGATCTCAGAACTTCTTATCAAATCTCGTTGATAAGGTAAGCCTCGGTCGGTAAGCCCTGTGGGGACAGTGTGCGGCAAGCAGATGCATACTGAGTGCTCCAATTAAGGGCCTCCCCAGGACCCACCTGACCATAGGCAGGCCCCCGGCAAAACCTGCTCTCTGCTGCTGCTCCTGCACTGCCAGCAGCCAGAGACAACCTGATCCCCGGGGCCATATGCAGAGCACTCAGTGCTAACCTTTCCTGAACGCAGGCCTTCGGTTACTGCATCTTTAAACTTGGCGCTGCAGAGGTGACCTGTGGGTGCCCCAGACACCATTTGGAATTTACCCTCTAAAGCAAAAGCCTCAGGGACTCGCCCAAGGAGTGGTTCATAACCCATCCTACAAGGTGCCTCACTAGCACTTCTCCACCCACTGCTGATGTCCTCAAGGCCATGAGGTAAGCACAGCAGCCACTTAGAGCACTGCACTAGAGGAGCAACATCATGTGTCTCAGTAACCTACATGGAGAGGAGTTGCAATCACATAAGCAGCCAGGTCTACATGGACCACCACTAACTCACTTTTTAATATTCTAAGAATAGAGAAAGGGCATCAATGCTGCTAAGACAGATGCTCCAAGGGCATGTAAACTCCATACGAGGCAGAAGATGAAGCATGGGAAGGAGCTAAGTAAACAGTGAGATCCTGCTAGGGGGAAATGCAGAAGACACCCCCATGACTTTGCTTGGGTGCCTTTAGAGTCACAGCCAAAGATGTGCTGGTATCAACAAGGAAGCAAAGACTTTGTGTCAGTACCTTAGGTCATCCTACCACTGAGTTTTTCAACATCAGAAACCAGTGTTGGTGTCTGGGCTAATTCGTCACTCCTGCCAAACAGCTGGAGGAGAGAGGTGATCTCATCTGATTCCACTGCCCACAGCTAAAGTCTCTCTTGTAAGAGTGGCATTAAAACTTGTCATCATAGAGCACTGCATTTTCCTTGCAGAGCTGTGCATGGCAAAGTACTGGAGACTTGCGCCAGCCTTGGCCAGCAATTTTTCCAGAGGAAGATTTAATATATATCATATTTTACCTTTCTACAATCTCCACAGTTGTTAAAAATCAGAAAATGTTAACTCTTATTCCACTATTCCTCTGTAATGTTTACCAACACTTCCACTGCGTCAAGCTCCTAAGTGAAAGTTTGGAGCCCAAATAATTTCTCACTAGGTTTCTGTCTGTAGAAATGGAGAGGAAATAAAATTACTCTCAAAATAGCTTGTGTAAAAATATTTCATGAACTTTCAGCTTAATGGAAAATGGCAAAGGCAAACTTATAAGTGAGATAAAAAACTAAAGCTTTGCTTTGTTTATATTGCCTTGACTCTTTCACCTGTAACTAAGAGGAAATTATGGTTTATTATCCCTACTTTCTAGATGGTTCTAGTCCCAATTATGGTGTCTCAGTAATAGAAATTAGATAGTCTCAAGAACAAAAGAGCTGCTGTTTCCATCATCCTAGTAAGTCGAGGCACTGGTTTCTGGATTTAAGTCATTATTTTGAAAGTACTTTCCATCATCATATATTGATGCATGGAAGCTTTCAGACTTTGTCATGTAGCATAGGGAGTTACTTCTGCAGCTGAGACAAAAGTGTGCAGGAACAGCAGCTGAATTTCAAGTAGCAAGCTCATGTCATCAGTGGTCAGAGCGCTGTGTCCAAACACGCACACTCCGATGAGGACTCTGCCCTATGCACACTCTCCATCCCCATGCTCCAGGGAACCCACTGATCATTTGGGTTGGAGGTGAAAAGTCCTTCCTCTCTTGACCAGAGCTCTGTCAAGGGCAGCTGTTTTCAATGGTGTGTCCATAATGATGCCAAACAGGGAGTTTTCCTGAGCAGCTGATTTCACATCCAGCAATGCATGCAAGTAACTTAAAGCTGTTCCTTCTGACGGAAAACACTTCACATTTGTTGGCACCGACTCATCTGCTGTCAAGCTTTCTGAGGCTAAATACAGCCACATGCAACAGCAGCTGCAGGACTGGGCACAAAAGAGTGCAGCATCTTCACTGTTACACAGCCCAGAGCATGTAATGGCACAGGTGCTGAAGGAGAAAGCTAAACTTTGATTACCATTCCCTGCCACTCTAGATGTGACCTCAGCCTTGTCGCTTGCCTTGGTTAGGTTCTCATGAACTCCCTCCTAGCCTACGTTAATGCCAGCTAACCTAGGTACTGGTAATCCATTTATTGCAGAAATCTCAAAGTAAGGATACTAACAGGATTGTCTTTATGTAGAAGTTTAAATTCAAAGCATTTCCTTGTTGAAAGAGATTTACTCCTGTTCTAATCTAAAAGCTTGCCCACAGAAGAGCCATCTAAAGGAGTAACTCAATTATGTTCACACATAACTCCAGAGTCTATGCTTTTCTATTTCAAATTATCTAGCAACTTCAAGTGTAAAGAGCTACAACACAGCCACACTCATGCCAGCAGCTTCCCTGGTTGGGTTTCAACAATACAGTTCACAGGTTAGGACCTTGGCAGCTCAGGCTGCTAGTGTTGCTCCTGCACTGATAGTTGAGCCAAATTTGATGCTCCTTTCAGCATTGCCTTTGTGCTGCACTGCAGAAGTGTGACTCCTGTGTAACTCTGCCCTCCTACAGACAGCAGCTGTGGCAGTTATGGGGTTTAGCAAAGGTTCCCTGCTCACCATTTGGAAATGCAGAGCTGGACTAGGGTGTCTAGCAGTGCTCACTCTTCCCACTGTCATGCTTGCTATGGATAGATTCCATTTGGAGAAGAATGAAACCTTTGTCCAACAGGTCTTCCTTTCTGTAAGAAACCTCTCCTTACAGTCATGAGCAAGGGCATGCAAAGCCAGGCAAGGACATTGCCAGGGGACAGCATGCTTCGAATATCCTGACTGGCATCTACTCCTCTGGGAACCACTGCCAGCAGAACAGATGAGCTACTCTGTGCTGAGAAGGTATAACAAACATAGCAGTTTTCAGCAGCTCCCTGACACCTCCACCATCTGCTGCACCAAGATATTAGTGTGAAACGGGAGTGCGGAGGCTTACATTTGGAGTACAGCGGAATCAAGCTCATGTTAACCAACTTGAGGGGAGTCAACAGAACCAACAGCTTTGCACTGCACTCAAACATCCTTCGATGTCTCTGCCCATTTGATGGCTGTATGCAACCCTGGGCAGGGCAAACCTCTGTTTATAACCTAAAATATTCTTTTTTAAAAGGTTGAATTTTCTTTCCTGAGAATTTTAAGGTTCGTTAATCACTGTGGCACCTGCACAGAAATCACAAGGGATGGACAATGGAGGATCAAAATACAGAATCCATGCCTTAATGGAACTGGTGAAGCCAAGGTCTTGACGCAACATCTTCTGAGTCTTTTTGGCTCCTGGGGAGGAAATACCTTTCAGACCAACAGCATGACAAAACCACATCAAGTAATTGCTGTGGCTGCTTAGAAAGTAATGGAGATATTTTGGCACACTGCTCCTTGCTGTTCTCATGTTTGCAGTGTATTAGACACCAGTGTGAAACAAACAAGATACAAGTGGCAGATGCTAGCCACCTCCAGAAGTGTTGTAATACTCCTCTATTAAGACAAAAGTAGCAAAGCACAAGTCCAGCTTCCTCATGGTAACTCCTGGGGAACTGGCTCCTCAGTTCTTAATCAGCCTTGCTTTCCTCAAAGCAGGTAAACAACATAACTTTTGTAAGTGATTAAAATAACCACAAACTACCCACAGACTTTGGAAATAATAAGCATTTGTGGTTTTTGCAATCAGTTCCTTTACTGTATTCAAGTCTTCCTGCAGCAAGGAATTAATTTCAAGACCATTTGAACCTCAGCCAAGATGGTTATCTGGTCCATATTTTACCTCATGTTTGGATTGCCTGACACACCTAATCAAATCCATACTCCCTTCACAGGCCTTTCTGCTTCTCCCTGCTTCTGATACAAGACGACGTACAAAATACATTTCAGGTGGAATGATTTAGCATGGCAAACATGCAACTCATCCACAAGGAAGGATTTCAGACAGTAAGAGACCCCAAACCTCTGGGTACTAGGGATCTCTACACAACTTCTTGGTTTTGCTGCATGACAAGCTCATTACAGAGGGAAAAGAAATTCACCTTCAGTTTTCTAATATGGAAGCTTCTCATCAGTACTGCCTAATCACCATCCCTGAGGAAGAACCTCAGTATGCATCAGTCTTGTGACAAGAAACATGACAAATCAACGTAAGATTTTTGCTGACCAGGTAAGTACCTGAAACGTGGGAAGCAGCACATGTGGCTGTTAGCAGAAAGTCCATCTGGTCTTTAAATAGCATCCAGGTGCCTTCACGAACACTAAAAGCAATGGAAGCAGGAAATATTGTGTTCTTTATCCCATACTGCACTTGTGGACATCTGAGCTAGTTGCCCTGAAACAAACCACAGTTACAGACCTCCAGAGGGTAGAGTGTCCAGGAGGTGGACCAGAACTTGCAGACTTTGCACTTCTTCCCATAAATCCTGCACCCCTATAAATATAACTGTAAAGTTAGCTCCTTCCCTTTTCCCTTCCTTTCTTCTCCCAGGAGGATGAACAGGTTCTTATCTCCCTGGCAGTGGAGATAAGGCCAGGTCAGCTTTGGCAACACTGCCAATGGGGTCTGGAGCAGCTTAGCCAGGGCCTCGAATTGCCCAGCTGAGTTTTGTGCTGCATCACAAATGGAGTGGTAGGGAGGGCAGGGAGAGGGGCATCTGGGGGCCTGGGGTTTGTTGGTCTGGCATAGAGAGATGTTTGTGGGAAGCTTTGGCTTAATGAGCTTCCATGTTAAGTCCAGACTGTAGATTTCTTTGTATTTGATGTGCTTTGGTACGCTTTGCACTGTGCCACTGTAGCATCACAGTATATGAATTGCCTTTTAACTTTCCAACTGTCCAGTCCTGGGTGTGACTGCTTCTCCTTTGCTCCTTTTTGAAGGGGTAGAAGGGCAACCTGTCCCACTTTAAACCTCCACAGCACTTCGACAGAAAATGGTGTGTTACAGGTCTGTTCTCAGTGTGACTCAGCACCTGGTGCTCCGGACAGCTGGGTTTATTGGCAAAACCAGTGCAGGGGTCACACAGGATCCTGAACCTCTCACTGATTAGGGGTTTAAGAAATCATCTTCGCCTTGCCTTAGAAAGGTTACATATTTGAAATGGAAACTGAGGACCATTCACTAGCTACTGCTTCTGGATGCCGAGAGAGGTTCTTGGCAGAAGGCGTGATCTTGTTTTTGCTCTGGTTTGCAATCCAGAAGTGCTCATGGGTGTTGTACCCTGCTTTTCATAATAGCAGTCAGGATACTTTAAGATACCACTGCACAGATTTAACTGCAAAGAAGCAGTGTGAACAGATGTCAGAACATAACACTGAAGGCTTGTACTTGGCTTAACTTGAAGAGGAAGAGGCCTTTCAGTTGCTTTCAAACTGCTGATCTGTTCAAAACGGGTAGCAAAGCCTCCTGCTTTCCCAGTTGCATAAGCTGCAGCCAGAAGCTGAAGGCTGCTGACTGCAGCAGCCACACCACCTCATACACAGAGGTATGCGGCTAGAGTCCTGAGCTGGCCTCTCGCCCGCAGTGCCCCTGCACACAGCCGTCTGCTGGTGCTTCACGGTAAAGCTCTCTCCAGCAGCTGTTATTTCTTTCCAATTGCTCTCCCTATTCTCCACGAGGCTAAGCCGTTCTAAGAGCCAGACGCCCGAGCACCCACTCTCCACAGGGCAATGCAATTCCCATAACCCTGTACAGAGATGTCTTAGCAGAATGCTGCAGTGTTTCACTATTAATAACCACATCCCACCTTCCAACACCCTCTCTGACCTGCTCACATGCTTATGGGCCTCAGTTAAACTGCTGTTGTGCTAAAAGCTGAAGAAATAAACTGCATGAAACCATTCATGAACACACCTCTGCAGTTGCAGTGAGCAAGACAGACTGCCAGGACACACGTGGCTAGAATAGTTCTGATGGTGCTCGAGCAAAGGCCTCTATTGCCGTGTTACAGAGCTCTGCAGTTGGACTCCGTGGAAATACCTTGGCATCCCCCTGCAGCCATGAAATGCAGATGTAGCGCTGTGCACTGAGCTGATGCTTTGGAGATGTGCCATCACACAGGCTCTACACATTATTAATCTGGTCAGTTTCCATGTCCATCCAATGGCACTTCAGATGATGTGTTTTTACATTGGCATTACAGATAGGCTTGGAAACATTTTAATTGGTAATTGATTTCTTACTCCACCCATAACCAGATGGTAAAATACTTTGGTTAACAGCAGGAATATATGAAGGCTTAGAAAATAATAATGCTGAGTAACACAAAGAATGTTTAATAGATGGGCCAAATCCTAAGCTCACCAGAGCCAGGGAAAAATACTGTCCACACTTGGATTAAGTCAGTGCTGGAGCACTCTTGCACGTGTTGGCCTTTGCTTGCTTTCAGCATGTGCTGCATACTTAAGCCCACACTTCCAAAAGAGGTATTAAAAGCCCACAGTGTTTCCCACTTGTTAAAAATAACAAGTCTTACCACATTCTTATTAATCATAGAAAATACTTTCTTCTATCAAAACCAGGAAGCAGACAATTGGCCGACAACCTAATCTAATGGATATTGAAATACATCCAATACAAAATCCTCCCTTCCAAGGGCAGTCAAAACTGCAGCAGTGTTACTGGCATTTAAATAAAGCAAAAAGCCAAATGCAGCACTGCCATCCCATGCACACCACGTGAGCAAGGACTGTAAAGAGCTGCTGCACCATCTAGATATCTGGTTAGAGCCTCCTGGTTTAGCTCCAAGGTAACTATAAGGAATGATAATCAACGTCCACCAGGTAACTCAGTATTCTTAAGCACTGATGTTAAACTAACCTTTGAAGACTAACTGCTCATTCCTACTGAAATAGGAAATTAAAGATCAAATTTTAATTAAGCTAATGTCTCCAAGTGCACTCAATTTTTGGCCAAGTTTGTGTAGGAATGAACACATCCCAGATTGTCAAAAGAAGGTCCTATGACTTGTGTGATAAAAAAAGAGTTTTGTAAATAAAGCATTTGAAAGACGATTGTTTGTTGTAAAGGGGTAAAAGATTTGGGTTTTTTCCAACCATTATTCTTAGACATGACTACGTCAGCAGAAATGAAATAAAGCCTTAGTCTGAAGTGCGGAGAAGTTCAGTCCCCAGAGCTAGAACTCAGTGAAGTTCTGAACTTCCCATAGAAAGGAGTGCTGGGCAGTGCTGGCAAACGCATTCGCTCTAACACAGCTGGCAGCTAGAGAGCATCCACAGCCTGACTTCTGGTTGCAGTTTCACTCACCTACCCGCACAGAGTGTGTTCTTCAGCAGACAAGCACAGTTGCTCATTCTTTTAGCCTCATGGATTTTACTGTATGCTACTTTGCAAGAGAGCAGCCTCTATCGTTACACAGCCTGACAAGGTGCCTGGTTGCAGCTCTTTGTCTGCTGAAAGGAAGGAGCAGCTGTAACAAGCAAGTCAGCACATGCCAACGCCGTGCAAAAAGGAAGATACCATCACAGAACGTCTGCTATCTTCTAGGATAGGTGCACTTTCTGTTAGACAGCTGAAGAGAACTCATTTACAAGCCACCTCTATTCTCAATAGGCTTTTTCTGCCGAATCTTCCCCGGCCAAGCTTCAAAGCAGTGCTTATCCTGCAGTTAATCATGACATCTGTGCAGAGTCACAAGAACCCTTTAATTTGGTAAAAGTTCTGCAGGATCAAGACTTTTCTTTAGCAACCACTGCATAAATCCCAGAGACTTACTAGCTGGTTGCTGGTATTTGTTGGTTTGCAATATGCTTGTGAAAACTCTTATGAAAATAGCATTTGGTGCAGCCTGGGTTAGTGCTGCTGCAGCTTCAGCAGCCTTCCCTGTACTTACAAGCGAAACGTTTCCAAACCTACACACACCACAGGTCCAGCAACGCTGCTCTTCTAGCTTCTGCTAATGGCCTTTCCAAGGCATGCTGGTTTATGGGATTTATTCTAAATTGTTTCTGGGATTAGTTTAAGTCACATTTAAAAGTGAAATAAAACAGAGTAATTATACACTTCAGCATGGTTTACCACCAGTGCCCTGGGTGCAGACTCAGGAGAGTAAAGGCAAAGGAGTTTTGCCATTATCTTCAACCTGAGTGCTTCACTGTTCCACATCAGCTCTGAAGCAGCTACCAGATAATACAGCAATGAACTACAAAAAAAGGTAATCATACATTTTCTGTCCCAAAAGTCTCAGTCACAACTAGCCTTTCTTTTCAGTTGTTGTTTCTTTTTTCTTTTAATTAGACTGTAATTCTAGGCATCTCCTTTTACCCTCTTAAAGCAGTATGCTGCTGCTCTCCCAAAATGGAATGAAAAAAATTAGACAGAAATTAGTCATCTGCACTCCCTCTTTCTTGAATAAGGATACAAGGGGTCACTCATATAGAGGTCTGAGGCTCACCAACACAGTGAAGAGGTCACAGGCAAATTTTGACTGTTCTTTGAAATATGGTAAATGGAATAAAGTGATCAAACACACACTCTTGGAAAAGAAAGTTTTCTTGTTCAAGATACTCTAAGCCACAAAAGATGACAAAGATGTCCTATTTGGGGAAAGCAAAAGTGTTTCACAGCAAAACAATATGTTCAGAGAGTCAATGGCTTTTAAAAAGGTCTGAAAAAGTGAGTACCTCTTCAAAGTACACCACCAGGTAATTCTTTACAGGCCACATTGTCCTTTAGGAGTTTATAAATCCATGCTGCATTTTCAAAAGGGGGGAAAAGAAGAAAGAACTCTCCAGGACATCACTGGCATTGTTAAGAACACACATTTAGGCAGGACCAGGATCAGGACAATATACTGGTGGTTAAGATCAGAAGCAGGCTGGGCATCATTACAGCATTTGTCATTTGCACAGGTCTCTCAATGGAAGCCCAAAGCACATACTGAGAATCTTTAGAAGACAAAGGTTTTCAGAGCAAGGAGGTGTAGTCCAGACACTCTCTAGCTACACACAGATGTAAACAGAAGCTTGAAGTGAGAGAAACAGCATGAACCTTCAGAGAGGCTTTATAAATTATCTCCAGATGAGCTAAGCCTACCAGGCAGTAGTCCATCTCCCCAAGTGCTGTAACATACCTCTGAAGCAGTGCAGTAACGCAACGGAGATGCTGATGTGGCAGGGGCACTGTGCGTGTGAGGTCATGCTGCTTGCTGCAGCACTGTTACCTGGCACTTGGAGTTGTCCACCTCGGAGACAATGTTTAGCAGTAACATGCGACACAAAACTATCAAACAGATGGATTTAACAATCAAGCAATGTTTCTGTGCAGAAGTTGGATACAGCTTCAGCACCAAGTGTGTTACCTCAGCCCAAGAGTGAAAGGGGTGTTCCAGTGTAACAGCAACGGAAGCCTTCCCTGACTCAGGCCAGTACATCAAGCAATGTTTTCAGAAACAGTCATTTGACTCTGAGCATGACAACATCTCAGGAGGAGCCATGTGGCTTCACAACTTCACAGCCAGAAGGGCCTCTAAAGCTAAATCCCATTTGTGTGAAAAACGAGACACCAGTTTACTTTGGTCCTCAGCTTGCTTTCCTGAAACAAGAAACAGTTTCTCACTAGGAGTGCAGACTGCTTTGAAGTCCCAACACAAGAAGCGCATGGGTCTCTTGGAGAAGGAGGAGGGTCCCAAAGATGAGCAGAGGGCTGGAGTACCTCTCCTACAAAGAGAAGCTGTGAGAGTTTGGGTTGTTCAGCACACAGGGAGAGAAGGCTTTGAGGAAACCTTAGAGCAGTCTTCCAGAACCTGAGGGAGGCCCGCAGGAGAGCAGGGGAGGGGCTGTTTGCAGAGGCTGTGGAGAGAGGATGAGGTGCAGTGGTTTGAAACTAAAGAAGGGCAGACTTAGACTGCACATTAGGAAAATGTCTTTCCTGTGGGGGTGGTGGAACACTGGAAGAGGTTGCCCAGAGAGGTGGTGAAAGCCCCATCCCTGGAGTTATTCAAGGCCAGGCTTAATGGAGATCTTAGCAACCTCATCTTGTCGGGGACGTCCCTGCTGACTGCAGGGGGTTGGACTACACATCCTCTAGAGCTCCCCTTCCAGCCTGGCACATTCCATGGTTCTAAGAAGTGCAGGCGAAGGGGTGATTTTGTTTGCACACAGTGATGCTCTCAAAAGAAAAGGGCAAACGCAGCCCCCGCAGCATCGCACTCTCCCCTGTCTAACTTCCTGCACACAGAAGGATGGACACCTACTCAGGCACAACTTCTCCTTCAATTCCTGCAGTGAAACATCTCACAACTTCATGTGCTATGCAAGCTGCCTTTGCCTCCCACATTCCTCTTGTCCTTCATGTCGGCATCCAGGCCAGACAGCTCTTTATGAAGCAGGTATCCACTCCAGCCCCAAGCATCTGTTCCACACATCCCTGTTTAGGCAGAGTTCTCAGCTCCCACTTTCACTCATTACTGTTTCTTCCTCCTCTTCTTCTGCCCACTAACGTCCACAGCCAACCTCTCCCTTCCCCTCTTCTTTTAACGTGGTTCAGTTTGTTTGCCTGTTTGACTTGTGTAGAAACTGCCACTCATGCCCTCCCAGGTCCCCTAAAGGTACATACAGATGTTAAGGAGCAACTTCAAATAGAGCAAAGCAAAGGTTTTAGCCTAGTCCTGAAGCATTTGAATTCTGGAGTGCTACAATTGTTTTAAGTCCTAAAACAAAATTTACATCTTAAAATGTCTTCCTAGCAAAGGCACACACTGTTCGGCACTCTGACGGCAGCTTTTAGACCTCTGGGGCTTTAAATCCTCAATAGCCAGCATGCCTGTGCTTCATAGTTTCATAGTTAACGCTGTTAGCTTCTAGATCCCCAACGGGCTATTAAATCATTAGCCACACCGTGCACCCTGAGATCCAATTGAGTAACATGGGGAGGGACAGAAAAGAGCTTTTCAGATCAGTCTGAAAACTATTTCCAGAAGAATCTTGCACAGAGCCTGTTCCAAAAAAATGCTCCTGACTGAAGCAATCTTTAATAAACAATGCAGGAATATCTTTGACTGTATAGTTGCTACCAGAAGGTGCCATGTGCTTCAGAGGGGGCAGACATCTGGTGCATCTGTTTTGGTGGAAACCCCCCCAGGAGCGTTCTGTAGTTTGGCACTGCAGCTGAATGGGATAATGTCAAATATGAAGAACACTACACAGCAGGGTGTCCAGGGACAGCAAAAGGCAATCCAGGAGGATTGCCCTAGTTTCTGTTAAAAATAGGTCAAAAAGCAGCATAAGCGGAGCCTGGCAGTGCATACTAATTACTGACAGCACATCTTAGAGTGTCTGCAACAACTCATACATGATCTTATAAGATAAATACACAAAACAGTCTTTTGAGATATTTAATATTTGAAACAAAACCAGATTTCCTATCACCACAAGAAACTGTTTTAGCTCTGGGTGACCTATCACTAACTTCCAGTTGATAACTAATGGAGACACGCTCCCGACACGATCATTTAGAATTCATTCTTCTGTATTTGCTTAACTAACAAACAAATATGTTAGACCAGGAATCTCAAACAGCTTGCAGATGCTGTTCATCACAGGACATCAGACAGCTGCACAAAGGCAAACAGTCAGCTGTAATAGCGCTGGCAGAAAGGAAACAGAACCAAAGTAGAAATACCAATTTGCACACTTTAAAGGTAAAATGTAGTAACTGATGGATCACCATACCTAAAACCTGGCATCTGTCTCTGACATTCTATCTCAGGCCAGTCAGCAACTGTGCCATTGCTTTTAATTTGCAGAGAAAGGAGCACAGGAGCAAAAAAGTTGACAGTTCTGTATGGCTGAGACAGAACATCCCTGGTTCACCTCCCGTCACAAACCACTCCACACACACGCGCTCTGTCAGCTGCCAAGGCCATCAGAAAAGAGAAAGAGGCTGAGGATTTCAGAGTGCAGTTTATATTAAGACAATAAATGAATCGACCTGTGAAGCCAGGGCTCTTTCCAGAGACCTCAAGGGGTGGCACAAAATCCTCCTGAAGGAGCACCTGTAATAAAGGTTAACCCCTGACTCTGGAAGTGAAGCCATGATGCACCAATGACTTCAGTTAGGTGTGGACACAACCTGCACATTGCACCATTGCTGACTCCCCTCTATCATCTCTCCTCTCCAGTCTGCTCGACATACCAGAAGAGCTGGAAATAGCAATAATGTATGCACTAAGTAACAAGAGTATGGGTCCCTACAGCCTAAGTAATGACTGCAGATAAATGCTCTCCAAAAATTATTTGCCTTGAGGTCTATCATTCCATTTTTGAGAGGACAAATGAGGAGCCAGATAGATGAATATGGCATAGTTTTATTTTTGTCTGCATCACTATCAAATTAGCACAATTTGACAAATGTGTTTGGAAAGTTTAGTTGTGAACAAAGTTCCCTCTTCCTCTTCTAATGCAATCATTCTTGATCCAGGCAATGTGTAAAACCTAATGGCAATTTGCTACTCAGACAGCAGAGTTCAGAAAGCAGAAAATGCTCCGGTCTCTTCAGACCAACGGATTTCCCAATTAGAGCAGAAGCCACACTCAGCAATTCAAGGACTCTTTCGAGTTTTCTCAAATAGTTTTAAATTGGGAACAAATCAAAGAATCTCATTTACTTACAGTTATTATAAGTGTATTTTTAAACAACTGGGTAATTCTATCCCTCCTGCCTCGGCAAAGGTCTTGTGGTGAAGAGCATCCTTGGTTGTGTTTTTCAGTCAGTAATGAAGAGCTGGAGGGAGTATTATTGCCCAAGAGCACATAGCTGACCATTCCTTGTCAAGAAATGTCTTAATTTAGGGAATTTAAATGAGACATCTAAGAGCTGAAGACTTTGCTTGCCAAAGTTTTCTTCCTGTGGCATTAGATACTTGCAAATTACACCCTAATGTAGGAAATTACACAGGGTCAAAACCTTCTGCAAGTACTTGGCCCAGTAAGTGCCCTGAAGCTCAGATACCTTCAGTTTCCACTGCCGCTAAGCGTTTTTGTACTAATTTTGTCCTGTACAAAATTACAAAGCAATTTTGACAGAAGAAACGTTGCTTCCATGTCGAGTCCTTACACATCTGCCATAATGATCCATTCATCCCTCTAAGAGGACACTGCTGACAGCATGTTCAGGCATGTGGGGAGAGAAGATCCTTATTATAGTAAAGAGGATGATATGGATGGATTAGATACACTAAGAACATGTACAAAACATTTGCAAGAAAGCAAATCGATTGAGCAAATAATCACTTGAAGTTGGTAAAATCTATTCAGACTTGGTTTTTCCTTTTCTCTTCCCAAGAGTCACATGATTAACTTTGAGTGACAATTTTCAACTTGTTTAATAATCCTAGATCACTGCCTGTCTCCCATTTCTTCAGGTTAAGACATAACAGTGTGCCATGGAACTAAGGGCTATGATCAGCAGCATTCCTTGAGTGAGATGATAGGTCACAGAAGTCATTTGAGTGTTCAAAAAGCCTAGAGGAACTCTGATTAAAATAGTCTGCATTTGAGAAGTCATGAGAAGTAGTTCTTTGAGAAGGTTAATTCTACTGTGTAATGGCAGCCTCTTCAGGTTTTCTCATGACAGCATCAATCCTGAGAGGTAGGATCAGTAGGAGATTGATCAGTGAAGCAGCACAGTCGTGCACCAGTCTGTCATGCAGCAGAGGTTACCTAATGCTTAGGTAGATAGTCTCTTGAAAATGGCCATCCAGAGTCACTGCTGGAAGCTCTTTGGTTCCACCAGGGCCCACATGGACGAGTTAGTCCCTTAGAAGTCACTTGTGAACTGAAGTTCCTGTAATTCAAAGATACCAACTATCCTTGTTGCTCACCTTCACACTTTCAAGGCAGCATATTCTCCACCATTACTTAATTGCACATTGTAAGAAAGAAGGAAAAGAAAATGCAAGTCAGATTCTGGCTGCACTGTTCAGGGAGAAGATTCATGGACAGTCAGGAGTTAACTGAAGCACTTTGTCTGCAGCTTTGCAGGCTCACAAACCCCAGCCACTCCTGCACTGCTGCTTCTCTTCACCTTAGCCACAGACTTATGAATTCTCTGCAAGCACAGTAAAGCCTCATGTTTGAGAGGGGAAAAGATCTAGCCAAACGAATCCCAAAGCCAGACTCACACCTGACCAATCCAATGGGGGGGATTGGGTTGTTATGGTTTTTCCCATTTTCGTAACCTAGAAACTGCTGCAAATGTTATGTTTTTTACTAAAACTGGAAGAGTATCCCATAACTAAGATCATAGGAAACAGTCTCTTCGTGGATGTTCTTTCATCATAGAATGGTTTGGGTTGGAAGGGACCTTAGAGATCACCCAAGTTTCATGCCTACGCTGTGAGCAGACATAGGGATCCATTATGTGAAAGCTTCTCTCCAAAACAGATTTCCCCATCCAGTTTGCCCAAAGAAATAAGTCTTGGGCATTCATTCTAGATGTTTGTGCTTGTCCAGCTGTCTGCCCTCCCAGTAGCTTTTCACCAGACTGACCAATCTGAGGTCCCCTTGCCCTTTGAAAGCATTACAGTTCTACCAATTCACCAAAACTGGCAGCTATGCAAAGATATAGGAGGAGAGAGAGATATCCATCATTTCATTTTCAGACATTTAACTTATTCCCTGGCCAAAACCCAGTCCCCTGTACAAGCTGGGGAAAGCTTGTATCCCAAAAGCCTGGGGACAACAGGCACACAGAGCCAGGATCAGGGCAGTCAGAAGACTACTGGCCAGGTCCAGGACCAGTAATGCATTTGCTACAATGTCTGCTTTCAAGCAGGGCTGCATACAAACCAGCAACAGGAGTGCAGGCTTAAGACAATACTCCAAGTGGCACAAGAAATACTGAAATTCTGACAAGGTGAGTTTTAAAAGAAGTATCTGATGGCTCATAACTAAGTCATGAGACCTCATCAGCTCACTCCAACAGTCTCCATGCTTCTCCTAAAAGCCAGGTTGTCTCCAGGGAGCTCTCTTGCTAATATTGTTCAGTAGAACATAGTCTGAGCACAATTGCCACTAATTTTAACTTGCCTCATTTGCCTGGTGTATCTGTCTTATAATGGCTGGCACTTCTGATGCATTTTAATATGGTTTTAAAAGGAATCAGGCTGAATAAAGAGAAGAAAATGCTATTGTCTCCATACTTCATGAAATCTAACTGCAGGCACTTCCCCGTGTTCCTGGCAGAGGTACCAGTTTATCACACAGGTCTCACACCTCAAGATTCACTCCGCACCTCAGTACCAGCAATGAAGTGCTATCAGGGCACAGTGTAGGCTGGTAGCTTCTCAAAAGCACAATCCCTTGCTAGGTGCCTGGGGACAGCAGAAATTGTAAGATTCCCTCATCGCTGAGAGCAAGAGAGGCCCTTGGGTTCCTAACTGGGAGGCAGATCAGAGCAAGCAAGAACAGGACCCAGTCTGTCAGGTGATGCTGTGACACAATGTGAAGGGGAGGCTGCACAGCGAGGTAGTTGTAGCTGGACAGGAGAAGCATGGCAGAAACACCAGCTCAGAGTGCAGGACGCTCCTCAAAAGACCACAAGCAATGGGGGAATGTGCAGGATGGACACTTCTGCATCTTCCCCTCCCAGTAGCCTCTCTCCACTTGATGTTCCTGTGCTAATGCAGTGCCTGTGACCTCTGCAGGGTGTTCATCGTGCTCACAAACTCACAGGATTAAAAATGAGTAAATGAATATTTAATCCATCACTATCAGGCAAGCGTGAGAGACGCAGATAAGCCTGTCACGGTGGCAGGGGGAAGTCAGCAGCCCTTCGCTGCACAGAGCGCATGCCATGCACACCTTCTGGCAAACAGAAGGGATGAAACAAGAGGGAAGAAGGCCATTTCCTAAAGGACTATTTTATTTTTTAATGTGTAACACAACGCTGTGTCAAGCCTCAGCTATCTAGGAAATAAAAATGGAAAGTTGCAAAATTATATTAGTTTCACACTCGATGCACAGGAGATTACCCCACACTTCCCATGGCTTTTCAAAAACATCCCAAATTCAGGTCATCGCCTCCACCTCATGCCCCTGGACAGCGTGTCCTGCTATCACTAACAGCATAAACAGGCATTCTAACATTCACGGCTCCACCACTGCACAGAAACTGCTCCGCTGCTGCACGGAGCAGCAGCAGCTGCCTGCTGTGAGGAGAAGGCTGTCCCCATCCTCTGCAGCTGCTGTCTTTGGGTGTCTCAGGCTGGCAGTCTCTGGGCCAAGGCATTCACGTTGCCCAATGAGGCCCCTCTACTCTGCCACAACGCTTCCCACTGACTAGACCTCCCAGCAGCTGCTTCCCAGTCAACTCCTCTCTCCCATGGGGTGAGCCCCAAGCGCCCTGGGCTCCCTATGACACTGGCTCTGCTGCAGACTCTGAGCATCTTCCTCCTTTCAGAGAGGCCAGGGGAAACCAATGAAAAGATGTCAGAAAGTGCAGTCGCCACACATGCACACGCTGCGGGCACACCTGCGGAACCAGAAGCAGCACCAATGTGTTTTTCAGATGAAGTTGCACTCTGACACACCCAAGTTTGCACAGAGCTGTAGGTGAGGTTAACTCAGGCACAGGTGGCCTCTCCAAGCCTTGCTTTGAGAGGTTTCAAGAAGCAGGTAGAGCCTTGCAGAACCCTTACAAGGGAGGACTTCTCACTCAAGTGCTCAGAGCGTTTAGCTTTCAGAGATGGTAATGGGCTACACTCCCCTGAGTGGATTTGTCTGCATATTTCCATGGATCACTTTTCTGATCCATGACAGTAACTGCCAGCCCTCCCTGTGTACAGTTGTCACCATACACAGTGCTAGGCAGACCACACTGCTGATAACGCACATGGTGATGCACTGACTCCCAGACCACCATCCCACATCCTCAGAGC
Source organism: Semnornis frantzii (assembly GCA_013399775.1). Lineage (NCBI taxonomy): Eukaryota > Metazoa > Chordata > Aves > Piciformes > Ramphastidae > Semnornis > Semnornis frantzii. Next base: position 79,570 of record VWYK01056687.1, on the reverse strand, counting down.
ACTGTGCCTGTCAAGAGCTCTCACAGAGCAGCAGCCCTCCGAGTAGGCTCACGGCAGAGGGGCACAGGCTGCCCAGGGGAAACACGTGAACTCTTCTTTCCAGCACTAGCTGTAGTAAGTGAGATTCAGCAGTAGCGGCTTTGGGAACAGTGAATGGGCACTTTGTCAAGGTCTTCCTGCCTTGTCATTCTCTGAGAATATTCAAACCAGCACTGGGGCTGTCAAAAAAGCTCTCAGTGCACCAAAACTGTCTTATTGAAGCTCCCTAGGAGTGTCTTCTATGGGATTCCATGGTTAAAAAGGTAGGGCACAGTGGGAGGTGAAGAAAAATACATTCACTTTGCTTTTTCACCCTTGGGAAAAGAAAACCCTCCTAACCAGCTGTTTTCTCATGGCATGTTCCTCTTCTTCTGAGGAAAAATACATATCTATATTTAAAATACCATAACAATCAACCCAAGCATCCTCTAAGGCTTTACAAATGCTCAAGATGCCTCACAGAAACAGACTTCTTGTTTGACAGGAATTTGCCACCTGTGCCTGGGTCCTGCCACAACACAGACTTCTTCAGCTTGAGTGCAACAGGGAGCACTTTGTCTGGGAGGGAGATCCCTCCTAGTATGAATGCAATTAAGAAGATGCATATTTTAGAGCAGGGTGGCTGCCCTGCAGGTTATGCACTGAAACTCCCCTGCTGCACAGCTGGTAGACAAGTAGGCTTTTTCTAATAAAATGTAATTCTGCCTTTAGTCTTCCTGTAAGTGTGGCATTTACCTTATGCTAACAATCTTTTTGCAGTGATAACAACTGCACTGCAGGCACAAAATAAACACAATTCTATACAGCGCTGCATCTGTAGCACAGCATAATAAAACTACATTCTGCTGTGCTGTAGCATCTGCAAAGTCTGATAAGCAGCTGCAAGAAAACACTTTTTAAAATGTACAAATTGTGATCCACATAGAACAGAGAGGAAAATTGGAGCTGTCTGGGTAAAATCCTGAAAAATGCGTTTGGAATTAAATCCTAGGATGTTACTTATTTATCTGCCTTGCAGTGGCCATAGTAGCACCTCCAAACATCATCTCCAAGCCCCAAGCAAATAGAGAGAAAGCTCCTTAGGCCTAAGGCTGTGCATAGTTTTCCTGGTTTCCATTTTCCAACCCTTTATTTGCATAGAAATATTTCCAGGCAGGAAATTGCCACACACTGTATCTCAATATAAACTTTAGAAACAAATATCCTAGAACCCACTTCTTACACTTGAAACAGCAGAATCCCATTGAAGGTAGACGGAAACACCTTCTTGACTGGACTCAAAACCATGATTAAGTCCTCTGAACTGGATTAGGTAGAGTTTTTAATTAAAAGAAACACACCATAATACTACCCCTAAAACAAGGACAATAGTGTCAGAGAGCAGGAACGGTCTTGTTGACAAAATACATCATCAGCCCCATGCCAAGCCACAGCAATCCACAGTGCCTTGAAAGCTATTAAGCAAGGGGAGATCATCTCTCTGATGTGGACTTGGGCTTCTCCCACTACTTTTTGTTGTAAAAAAGTCCATGTTCAAATTCTTCAAAAGGCAGCACACTGGCAACTCTCTTATGGAAATTTTACAACTGTCCCAAAGAATGAGCAGCAGCTCCCCCTTGCCATCTCTTTTGGGACAGTTCTCATCTATCACAGCAAGAAGGAAAAGCATAGTTTCCTCTAGTAAGTAGCCAAAGTACCATGCCTGAGGGCCCAGAGTAGTCTTCTCAGCTCTGAGAGAGGCAGCTTCACCTACTAACTGGAAAACAGTTAGCAGCAAGCACAAAAGAAACCTCAGAATTGTGTAAGATAAAACTTCTCAGGATGAATGTTAGCTTGGTGCTAACCTGTGGGGGTTGGTAGCACTAATTCTGCTTACAGTGCTAAATGGTCATTAACATCCAACAGGTACAGACACACACAACAAATACTTAGGGAAGCATGAAATCAGCCAAAAGAGCTCTGTTCATTTGCGTAATTTGCCAGTACCTCTAAAGTGTGTTTGCAAGTTCCAGAAATGTCAGAAAATGCTTTCAGTAGATGACACTGAATACTTGCTCCTGGTTTATTAAATCAAGAATATATTTAAAAGCACAGTACATAAGGGAAATGCTCCTTTCGGTCAAACAGATTTCCAACATATAGGCAGTTTGTGATTTCAAAAACTTCTTATGGGAATGCAGCATCAGAAAGCCCTTAATGTTACCCCAGCCTCCTGTGGCTGCCCTTTCACTGAAAACATGACCCTGGGGTTACCCTGGCCCATTTGAATAGCAAAGGGTCAATCCTCAGATGTCAAATCAGCTGTTCTGCACAAAATTCAGATTGCAAACTGAAGGAAGCCTTTAAGCTAAACCGTTCCAGTAAATGCTCAGTGATACCCACTTCATTCCCCGAGGTACTGCATCGAAAGGCCAAGTGCCTCCCAGTCAGTCATCTCTCCTGTCGTTCACCCTCAGTCCTGTTAGACCTCACTACTTTAACTTATATGACCAAGTCACAGGAGACTGTTGCTCAGCTGCCACCGCTGCCCAAGTTCCTTGCTGGCCACTGACAAAGCACCACTTCTTTACCTGTCTGGTCAGGAGGTGACACCACAGCACCACACATCCCTTGCCTGACATTGCCCTGGCTCATGGCACACTTCTCTGTCCCACTAGCAGAACTGATAAGTATGGAGAACTTGGAAGACACCCAACTGACAAAACCAAACCCCCTCTTTGTTTTTACCTCCCTTGCACCCTATCTGAGTTTAATCCTCAAATCCCTCTCCCAGATTTCTAAAGCACATATTCCTATATTTATGTGATACAGTTTGCTTCTGAGACTGCTTTGTTCAAAGGAGCAGTTCTCAAGCAAGGGCACTCTGGTAGTGCGTCGGGGCTGGGCAGACAACAGTTTGGAGGTTGAAGAGGTACCCAGCAGCTGGTGGGATCTAGTATTCCTGCCAACCATGAAAAGATGGGAAATAACTTACATGTCTTCACACTCCATCACATCACTTGGAGAACAGAACAGAGGTCCCTGTATGGAATAGATTTCATCACCAACTTAGGGCTCCCTCGCTGCTCCAGTATGTCAGCCACAGGCAGTGTACAGGACTATACAATGAGACAAAGCTTTGACTTAGTCCAACTTAGCTTAAACAAAAAAGGAGGAGTTAAATGTTGGTTTTTTTGGGGTTTGTTTTTTTTTTTTCCACTTTAGATCTGCTCCTGTTTTGCCTTGATCTCTATTTTCATAGCTTAAAAGTTCAGAAGGGATGTTTAGGACAGACATGGTGAACTTCAAATAAGCTTAGGAGACTGCTTTTCACTTAGACACTCAGTAGCTTGACAGAACAAAAGGCAAGACCTTGCTCCATCCCAGAGCAGAGGATCATACAGAGACTGAGAACTCATCTCTATCCTGCCAAGCTACTTGGCACAGCCCAGGTGAAGTCCACTCCCTAAGGCTGTTTATAAAGGCCTGCTTTCCACAAGATCCAAATGCTGCTTTCCTACACGACCAATGTATAAGCCTTAGAAACAAAAAGGCAGAAAGGATGTGCTTTAGGAGATAATTTCTGCAGTTGCCAAGAAACACAGACAGATTTCAGGAAAGCCTGCTCCCCACTTCAATTCATCAGGGTGGACTGGAAAATAAGTTTGTATCCTATAGGAAAAAGATTCTCAAGGAAAAAAAAATGTTTTGAAGTTAATTGCATCTGGTTAAGAAATGCATTTTTCAGCCAAAAATGTAACTTGTTCATATTTGAATCTTTGTCATGTTCACAGGACAAGAAAAGTAGCTTTTAATTTAGCAGCAGCTGGAATCAAAGTCCAGGAATTGTTGTGCTTCCATCCATGCTTCACCCAACTCCCACCCAGACGGTTGGCTCTAGGAGCCTTCGATGTGGCATGGTCACCAGCTATGACATGTGTAAGAGCTCTGCAGGAATCCAGTTAAAGCATTTATGAATAGAAGGGGTGGGAGGAAATTGCTTCCATTAAGTCTTATTCATTGGCTCTTTAAAATTCTTGCAAAGAAATTCCACATCCTGCCTCTTGTTGCGTTGGTGGCCCACAGGATTGGCCTTTGCATTGGGCGTGTGTTAGGAGATTCAGCTGTCCTCAGTGCAGAACCCGGCACCGAAGGCCCAAGTGCAAACTCCTCTGCCCTTGTTTGGTGTTTTTCTGCATACCACTGATTTGGGGGAGGGAAGCTCTTGGCATAGCTTTCTTTTCATGTATTTACTCTCTAAAATGAAGAGACATTGAAGAATCCAACTTCTGCAAAATGAAGTTTCAAAATCTCAGTATCTGGACTGCTCAAACACAGACAAATGAACCAGAAGGTGTGCCTAGGTCCACAGATGACAGCACTTAAATTTTAATCTTGTGAAAGCTCTCAACCCTCCCTCTGGAGCACAAGCATTCCTTTAAGCTCATTTCATTAGACAGAAGACAACAGAAGGACTTTAGTTTTAAGGACTTTCACCAAACCTCTGGCCCCTTGCCTGCTGTATCCCTCCAGGCAGGCTCTTATTGCAGGTCTGTTTTCAGTTAGCTCAGTGACAGCTGCAGTAAAATGTGTGTGCAACATCCCCAGAAGCCTGCCTGACTTGTCCATACTATCTTCACTGTCCTCACTATCTTCAAGGTTTCTGGCTCCAGGTATGTCTTTCCCACTGCTTCCCATGCCTGCCAGCCTCTGGACAACTACACTTGCCCAGTTGCTCCTCTGGAGAAGCCTGATCCTCCCAGAGCTTCACCTGACCAACCAACCCAGTCACTTTTCTCTCTAAGGAATGTAATACAAACTGCAAAGGAAGTAGTAAGCCCCAAACACTGTATGTCATAGCAGGGGCTTTTATGAGGCTCCCTGTCCTGCATACACAGGTTTATCTCTCTAGGAGCAGCCACTGTATTCAGATAGTAACAGTCAAGGAGTCATCAAGGGACATAGCTGCCCCTTCAGTCCCCACCCACAGTGAATATCTAATAATCCATAACTAGCTACACCTCCTCATGAACAGCCTGTTTTAGTTACACTTCCCAAACCCAAAAGTTCAAAAGAAACCCTTGAGTGAAGAAAGGTGGTAGCTACCTGCCTAACAAATATTCCCCCAGTGTTTGCCTAAAGAGCTGTAGGAGGCACAAATGAGTTGCTCTAAGTCTTTAGTGACTGAGGCACATTAGGAAGATTAATCAGTCATGGTCTAACTTGCACATTAGGTTCAAACCCACAGGAGAAGTGGGGCATGTTTCTCAGTGGCAGCCACTTGGCTCTGGTGGTTGGTCCTAGCAAGGAGGCTGCCAGGAGCCCTGGAAGTGTTGACACAAATCTGAATCAGCAGTTTCAGCCTGGGTACCACGCAACCTGCCCTCTGTCAGCAAACCAGCAAAGCACCAGCATTTCCAAACACCGAGGAGCAGTTCATAAAGCAAGAGCCTTGTGAAGAAGCGAAGCAGAAGCTCCCTTCAGAACACAGGCTTCCTCTCACCATCGCTGTTAGCAACAAAACATCACTAGCAGGGAGAAAGTGACCGAAGAATCTCCTGTAACACCTCATTATCTTTCATGCTTAGTTATCACACAAAGATTTATACCCAATAGGGGTTGACAGCTCAACACAGCTCACATTTACCGCACACTAAGGCAACAGCAGGTGGAAGAAAGTCAGGAACAGTCTATGATCTAGTTCTCATTGCTACAAAGATAACTTTTTGTTAATACAGACTTCATAAAACTGTATATTGTGACTAAATGCGAAGGAAAAAAAAAATCAAATGGATATCAGACTGCTAATGTTAGTATTAATACCAAGTGTTCCTTGCTGCGAAAGCAGTCATCTCCCCCAGCTCTGAGGTGTGCCTTCATGCAGCAAAGATACAGGGACCTCTGGTAGCCCCGTGTGCCTTGCAGCACAGCAAAGCACAAGGGATTTACAGCAGTCTGGAGTGAGGCACAGGTATCAAAGGCTACGCAGCACTGCTCTTGGGGAGCTTTGCACTCTGCTCAAGCAGCTTGTACAGGCATTGCTTTTTAGACAATAACCCTGTTGAAAGCAGTGCTCAAGATTAAAACTGACTAGCAAGAAAGTTATTTTGCTTACCACTAACGCAGGCATCATTATGTGTTTTATCATGTGGACACTATTCCTGTAACTGAGAATATTACAGGCATAATCTCTCTGTAGGACAGGATCCAGACAACTGCCAGACCAACTGGTTTGTTTGGCGTGGGTTTGTTTTTTTCCTACCAGTATGAATTTTAGTATAATCAATGAACTCATCGCCATAACATCTATATGAAAGGCAGAGAACAAGGCCAGGGATAAGCAGATTCCGCTCTGATGAAGTTCACACACTTACTATCTAAGTAGCACTAGGCACAGCACACACTAAACTGCTCTGCAATAATGCCCAGCACAGCGTGGATTATGCAAGCCTGGTAATAGCATCCCAGAGTGCTCCCTTGCAAACAACAGGGCAGAAGTTTGAAAGAAGAGACCCTAATCAAGACATTAATGAGGACATGTGAACATTAGGAGGAGATCAGCTTTTATAGCAAGCACATGCACACAGAATGGAAACTCAAAGCCAAAAATGGCATTACTAGGATGTTATTTACAAGGCAATATGGCACCAACTTGAACTGGAGAATTCAGATTCAGGGAAACTTGTGCAACCTTTGTCCTACCTTCTCATGTGTCTGCTCACTGTGCTAGGGTGTCACGCAACAGTAGGTAGCTGATCATATGCAAGGGTCTAGCATGTGGCATATTCACCATGCTTCCACAAGACTAAATAAAGCTGTGGTCAGCAGCAGAAAGATGTTATCCTAGGCATCCTAGAAAAAAAAAATTTAAAAAATAAAAAAATAAAAGGGAACAACTGGGGCAAGGCGACTGAATGGCTTCACTTAGCAAAGGACATCTGCCTTGTGTCTACAGGTACAAGAAAGAGGAGAGCATGCCAAGGGGACTTGCCTCAGCGAGATCATTCTCTGAAGAAAGAGTTATCATTTTTCAGATGGTAGCTACAGAGACAATGCACATTCAAACCTCTAGGATCGTGGCTATAGGGCACCCAAGCTCTGCGGTAACTTTCCCAGGAGCTGGTCTATGAAGAGGCCGGAAGCAAGTCCAGCACAATGTCTGTGAGCTGGCACAGCCACTCCCCTCTTGCCAATAGCAGGTCATTCCCCAAGAAGCAGCCCCTGGGCATCTGGCAGCACCATAAAGCCTCGCTTTCACCACTGAAGCTCCAGGTAGGTCTGATGTCAGCATTTTTTTTCTTACAAAAGCAACAGAAAGCAAGTTAAGATTAGCACCACCATACATCTGTGGTGAAGTGTAAGAGTGTTTAAGACCAAGCAGCAGCACTGTCACAGCCTTAGGGTTTTCCTCCTGTACTTCGGTGGAACACAGATGCACACAGCAAAGGTACTGAACCTCTCCAGATACTGCAAAAAATCCTTCCTAATGGGAGGTGGCAGGAAGTCTCTTCAGAGAGTTCACTGCCAGCTCTGTAGCAAGATGTAACTTGATGAGTACAGTAGAACCCAAACGATTCACACCACCTCTGTTTACAAACCAAACAAGGCAGCAGGGTAGCCCTCCTTGGCAGGCCACTAAGTTAAACCTTCCTTGAGCATTAAAGGAGGTTGTAGCCATGCTGCATGTTCTGTGCCTCTGAAGGACACATCTCTATCTGAGATGGAGGAGCTCCTTTCTTCGTGCTAAAGCACTGCCCGGAAGGCATTCCGCTCACAGAAAAGGCAAGGTACCACAGCCACCTGGGACCTTCCTGCCGATGCAGACAATAGCAAGCTTGTGACTAAAGCCACACGCAGCCACTCTGCAATCACTGCAGCACGTTCCCAGCTTGGAAACACAGCTCTGGAGTTCCAGGGCCATGCCGTTAATAGCACAACCACCAAAGCAGGGGGTACAGGCCTTTCTTGTGCTATCACACCTCTCCAAATAGCCAGGTTTGCTTATGACAAGTGACTGGCAGCAGCCAGTCAGACAGGGAGGCTGGCACTGCAGTAAGCAATATCACTGCCCTCTCTCCTTGCTCCTGCACCATGGCAGCCCCAAGGAAGGGGCCACATCACCACGTGAAGGGTTATGGGCTGGCGCAGCAAGAGCTGATTCTAACAGAGACTCCCCAAACCACTACTTTCCACAATACAGAAGTCACTTCTCATTTCCACTGCAGAATTTTGGGTGCATCATCAAACTCTGGAGGTGAGCTTCAAAACGTAGGTTCAGCAGAGTTTGCCCTGTCCCGCTATTAGTGTTGTGAAAAAAAAGGGGAAGGTGGGAAGGGGAGTTGTGAATATGTTACAGGGACCTCAGAGGAGCAGACAAAAGCTGGCAGTAAAATAAGAGAGGCTCATTTTGCCAGATTTTCTGTAGGTGCATAAGATTTTTTTCGGTTCTGGGAGATCTTTGGGTTTGAATTGTTTTTTATTAACTCCTAGCCCAGCATATCAGGGCAGATAATACTAATTTGTTTATTTTTTTATTACCAAAGCAAATGAAACATTACCATCGTAGATTTTTGGAAGATTCCACGGTCAAAAAGACAACTTTTATCCCCATTTTGGGCCACCTGTGCCAAGTTACAATTCCTTGCAGATTTTTTTGCATCTGCATTTTAAATCCTCACACAGCAGCGTTCATAGTGCAGTGTAACAGACTTCAGAGCTGCAGAGCAATACAAAGAGCAGCAGGCAATCTGTGGTGAGCAGCAAAGTGTGGCTCCGTTACAGGCAGCGCCTGCCGTGCAGCGTTTCTGCATCGCCCTGCAGCAGGGCAGCCAGAGGCTCCCCGCTACCAGCACAGTTCTTCATTTCACCTACATTCTCTCAACTACTTGCTAAAGCAGCAAACCAGATTAAGCCGGTTTGCACTGCCTGTGACAGGATATCAGCTATTGAGAGGCTGCATACATTAACTGCCAGAACAGATGAGTGCTTTAACACTTACAAATCACGGGAGGGGAAGAATAGAGCAAGAAGAGATCATTCCCCTGCTCCTCGTTTAGATATGCTGATATCTTATCAGCTCAGCACAGGCAAGCCAGATGTGGAGGTGAGTAGAATTCAAGTACAAAAACCCCAACCACCCCTGTCTGTAAGCAGGGGCAGAGCACACTGCAGGGGTGAGAACAGGAATGCTCCAGAGATGCTCTGCTACAGCACTGCAGAAATTCCAGCCATCAAAAACCTCGATTATGAATGGAAATTAAACCTCGATCCTCTGCCAAAAAATAAACAAACCAACCAAACCAACACCCAAACAAAACCGGAAACCAAATGAAAAACCAGCAAAAAAACCCCAACCAAGCAAGACAGGAGGGTGAGGGCAGCACAGCCTCCTGGATTCAGAGTAGGCAGCGAGCTGCCCTTGTTACTCAGCTCCTTAATGGCAGTCTGTTACAGGGGAAATAAATTCTGCATAATCCCCATTTTACTGCACGTTCCTGTTCACTCTCACAGGAATTTACATTTATTGCAGCCATCCACAAGGTTATTCAAGGGGCAGTGCAAAAAAACTTAAAGGAGGGCTAAGAGATTATTCTTCCAGAAGTTCCTTTTTAGTAGGAGAAAATAAAGCCTCTATTTCCTCTGTGGGGTAGAAAGAGGCTGAGGTTTCCCGTGGACACATTTGTTTAAAGGAGTGCAGTAACTTGACATGGAGGAAACGTTTGTTTCTGTATATAAACAGAAGCATGAAAGATTAAGGACAGCTGTGCATCTGTTTATCTGTAACATATACACTGTTATCTGACTTGGGGCAAGCAGAGGTTTAAAGCTCTCCTTCAGCACCTGATGTATCATTTCTTTCTTACTCAGATGCCTTCCTGCAGCTGCTCACAGGCCATAGAGATGATTGGACTGTCCACATCACACTTAAGGTGGCTAGTGAGAAAGAGGTAAAGCCCTTCTTTCCTCAGTCTCACTTCACTATCACTTGGCTTCTTTCACTCCATAAAGTGCTAAAGCACTTTCACATAGCACAAAGAGGAATAGACACAAGTTCCTTTAAAGCCGACAGAAAGGGCGAAGGCTGAGTTTGAGAGGCTTGGACTGCTCCAATCCCAAAGTGGCTCTATTTACTGGAACAGTGGAATATGTAGATCTCACAGCCATTACAGCTTTCTGAACGTAGACAGAACATAGCCCATTCTCACCTCATTCCCCTAGTCCTGTTTCTGATGCCGATGAGGTATCTGAAGAGGGAGAAACTGTTACACCAAATCAGGGATAACTGAATCCAGCTCAAAAAGACCTCAGCAGGTCTGATAGCACCTAGCAGAGAAAAGGCAGAAGGAGAGCGCAGACAAGCATCACCTTGGCACTGCAAAAGCATGCTCCATAAGAGCAGGAGGCTCGGGAAGGTGACCTTGGATCACAATTAAATACACAGATACTGCAGATGTGGCAGCAGCCAGGGCTACTCTCTGTATCTCTTTCCTCAAGACCCAGCCTACACAAGGCATCTGAGCCGAACCACTGCTGCCCCCAGAGCAGAGTAGAATGTTGCTCTGAGACCTGGTCACTGAAAGAGGTAGCCTTGGTTGGACCAGAAGAATTCACAGCTTTGGATCACTGCAACAAAAAGAATATTCAAGATGAATTGCTCTACTTCAGTACTTTTTAAATATAAGATTTTAGGCATCACTAAAAAAGAAAAAAAAAAGAAACACAAAACACAACAACAATAAAAAAAAACCACCACACCCAAAAACAACCAACAAAAAGAACCCCAAACCCACAAAAACACCCAAAACACAAAGACACAAAACCAAAACATTCCTTAACTATGAAAAGGGCTAATGAAAACTGGAACAAACCACTTCTTTGCAGATGCATTTTTTTCAAAATTTTAATGTTTGTAGGTTGAAGTTTTAGGTCCGTCAAAAACAAGATTTCTTTTTTTGCAGTCAAATAGAAAGACGGTTGTAATAGCCAGATTGATGCCTGAATGGTGGATGTCAGCCCTTCCAAGGTAAAGAGTGACAGCATGTCCCTCTGACAGGCATCTGGGAAGAGAAGAGTCCTAGAAAACTCAAAGGGAGAAGGCAGGCAATTAACTCCACATTTCCCAAAACTTTTTTTTTTGTTTTGGTTGGGGTTTTTTTGTTGTTGAGTGTGTTGGTTGGGCTATTAAAAACAGCTATTTATAGAAACCTGTAGGACTCCTCCTAACAAGCTCTTCTTTCACAGAAGTGCTCATTTTGGACTGGCCAAGGATAATGTGTGCAGTGCTTTCATATCTGCAGAGCATTTCCCTTAGGTTAGAACCAACAGAAGAATGCAGACTTTTGCAGTATACAGTCTGCCTGCCCCATGCTTCTGGAGGCGAGTCTTCTCCAGGGAGGAAAGGGACAACAGAGACCACAGAAATCAAACCATGGAGGCACTGACTGCTTCTCCCCCTCATAAAGAGGCTATACACACAGACATATACCTGCTCAGCAATAGCTTCCTTTCTCTGAGGGAGAAGACAGCACACACATGTATGAGATCCTTGAATTTTGTCCTAGTGCCTTTTTCCCCCCCCTCTGTGCTGTTGGTTTTTTGTTTTGTTTTTTTGGTTTTTTTTGCTGGCTGGCATTGTTTTTTAATGCTAGTTAAGCCTTAACTCCAGGTTTTTTCCCTAATGAAATCTGATAACAGAAAAAAACCCACCCCAGCCTATATTTCTATGAAGTACAGGCATGCTGCCCAAGAACGGTCACCTGAACATAAAGCACTGTGACTTGCAGTTTTGGAAGCTGACACCTTTAAATTCCTATTGAATACAGTAGGGGCAAGCTCAAAATCCCATCTTGGCTTTGTCAGACAGAGTTAGACAAACCTCTACACAAACCACCAGGGTGAAACAGCAGCTTGTCTTTGTTTGCCACTATTGACAATGCTGCCAATGAGAACAGAAGCAGACATAGTGTGAGGATGCTGGGACGCAACACTGTGATCAGAACCCTGTGCTGCACTAAGCAATTCAGGGAAGGGTGACAACAGCAACAAAGGGCAAACCCAGCCCAGGCTGGCTATCCTACTGCAGAGCATTTCTTAGGTTCTCCAGACACAGAAACATTCATGCATCTGAGAAATCTGTGGGGTTAGATGTCTGCAAATCAGTTTATAGATCAATGTCAAATTTCTACCTAATTACTTCCACCCTCTTTGTCCACACAGATGCAGCTTCCTGCATCCCTGATAGTCTTTAAAAGATTGTCTAGAAAAAAATTAATGTGTTTGGAACCAGAAGCATGGTACCAATCGAGAGGTCAGACTCAGCACCAGCAGGACATTGGGGGTTGCCAAACCAGGACTCACACCTTACTAGTTCAAAAGCCTTTTGTACGCCTGGATGTCAGTCACTGCAGTACCAAGCCTTCTCTTTTTCAGGTTGTTGATATCTGTTCCCACAGTTTCCTGCTCAGTTCTCCTTCCCCTTCCACCACCCTTGCTCTCTTACTCTCTTTACTAAGAAAATAAAGAGGCACTCTGCTCTAATGTCTTTCTTACTCAATGACCAGAGCTCGTATAAACTTCTCTGCCTGCAGTCTTCTATCCACCTATTTTCATTAAAATTAGTCTAGAACAGAAGTAGGGTATGGGACAAGGGGCTGGCAGTTGGACAGACAGAAAGCACAGGCCAATTTCCATTAAAAAAACAACCAACCAAAGAACAAACAAACAACAAAACAACAGCAAAACAATAACAACCATCATTAACAATTTCAAGGAAACGGAAAACTGAATCTCTGCCTGTAATTCTTGCAGGTTGCTTTGCTGCTGACACTTGGACCATTTCATTCATCCTTTGCCAGGTCTGTATTCTTTAAAAACGTAATAAGCTTCTCAGGAAAAGATTAAGAATCTAAAATAACAGGGTCACAATCTTGAAAAGAAATGCAGATGCAAACCAGGCAAAGTTTTTTATTGCCCATTAGCACTCCTAAAAATCTCAGCTAGCAACCAAGGAAGCAGTATCCCAGGTACTAACAGGCACCATCAATGAGGTCTTCCCATGCAGAAAACCCTTCATCACTGATCCTGAAGGGAAGAAGCCATCACTGATAACTGCACAGGCAACCTTCAAACAAATGTGTGTGCCTCAAGTTGTGTAGTGTGTTACACCATTACATTCTGATCGCCTGGATCACTTTTAGTTCCCTTAGCAATTATTAATACCAATAATTACTATATTAACTCAAACTTCTTTAAAAATGTAATTGTGGCTTCCTCTCCCAGCTGACACAACGTAACAATCATTTGCCTGATGAACCCTGGCATTCAGTGCTGGCATGACAGAACCTAGAGCTAGAATGCAGAGCAAATGACAAACAGTCCAAGGAAACACTTGCACTGTGGACTTTATCACCAAACCACCAAGGTATTTTCTTCTTCTGCCTGGGAATGAACAATTATTTAGTATTCACATTACAGTATAGTCCCATCCCAGGCTGATCAAAAGCCTACATTATAATTGCTAATGATTACTCACAAAAAAGAGACTATTATATGCAAAAGATGCAATCGGTGCTAATCTATTCACCTACCCATTTTACACCAATACATTTTCTAAACAAAGCTCTGCCTGAATTGCTGATAATTAGCTTCTATTCTTACATTTTTAATTGCTCTTCTTCTCTCCCTCCCGTTTTCTAACAGAACATTTTACAGAGCTTCAGACTTTTTTTTTTTCCTAAAGACTTGGACTGAATTTTCATGAGTGAAAACCTGACACTGTACAATTTGGAGTTCAAAAATAACTCCTATGTTGTTAAATACTAAATGCTTAAGCAGTGTTTCAGGCAATAAATGTTTTCTAACAAGATGAAAATTTCAGGCACAGCATCAGCCTCTTCAGTCCGAGAGCGCACAGAAGTTATAGCACCAAGGAGGGGAGAAGGCTTCCCTGCCATTCTGTTTGCTCTGTTCAAACGGCAGGTGCACTGTGCCCCTCATCTGCAAGCTGGCAAGAGACATTTGGCACTCCAGCTGGGAAAGGCACTACATTTAAGGGTGTCTCTCATCCGAGATTCCAGCGCTGTCAGGCCAGCACCAGCACATGTAGCATCAGAGGTGCTTTCTCCACTCCACTGTCCTTCAGATATCCAAGCTGCACTGATGTAAAGACAACTCCCATTATGGTATTTTCATCCCATTCTATGAAATAATATAATTTTCAAATCCCACCTTGTACTCAGAACATCTTCTTCCCCCTGGTCCTCAGAGCAGGAGGAGGAGTGCGTTTGTCTCTAGCTACAGGCCGAAGACAGCAGCGTTCTCCCGCACACACAAAGTTGTGTGCAAGTAAATAAAACTCTGCTGTTTCAGCACATTTGACTTGTGCAAAAGGCACAGATTTGAATGAACTGTTCCTCTGCTAAAGCACTTAAGTGGCATTTGCTAATGCTTATCTTTATGTCAATTTTGGATGCTGCTGGGTCAGGCTTTTCGTCTGCAGACTCCTTCAGCACCAGTTTTATGCAGTTCAACAAGGGTTGCACTCATCAGCAGACACTTGAATCTCCATAAATACAGGAAAGCTCTTAGGCACAGGTGCTACGGTGACTGCAGAAACTCATGCCAGAACGTTCTATTGGTTTCAGAAGCCTTGAGTTTTCAGGCTCAACAGAAATGGCAGACTGCATAACCCACATGAGCCTGGATCATGAAAGACTGAAAGACCAAATTCACAGTTCGGTCTTCAAAACCAACTCCTCTTTCTCTGTCTAGTAATACCAGCTGCAGGCTCATGGCAGGCCTAGCAAATGTCTGCCAGGCAGTTGTCTACTTCTCATATTCCACAACATCCTTGGTGTTAGCAGCCAATCAGCCCTAACATATAAGGAAGATTCAAAGACAGCAGCTGGTGACCAAAATTCTGATTCATCTAAGACTCTGTGATAGGTCTTAAAGGCTAGAGCAGTCCAAGAGTTTCTCCACCTGGGAAGTTTACTGCACTGGCTACTTCTGCAAGAGCACATTTTTTTGTATTCACACTTGCAGACCTTACATGGACACTTTTGTTTAGGTTGATGATAGTAGTTTAGTTCGTTTTGAAAAGCATCAAAACTACAGCTAAGCTAAAAAGAATGCACTTTTCCCCTCCCACATTTCCCCAAAAACATTGATCTTCATCAAGGGAAACAAACTTGTTCAACATTTAGGTGTGATGGAGCCAAATTGCCAATGCCAGCCTCACCCAGCAGTGTGATCTCTACAGGCAAAATTTATGAGCGTGTTTTACTTCTTCCCATGTGCTGAATTCTTCCCACATGCAGTTTCATTTCATTTCATTAAACCTAGTGAGCCACTTGTTTTTGCTGTAGTTCAGTTTAGGATCACGACAGCACTAAGCAGCCTTAGCATAGGTGAGAAATTGAACTAGGAAACTGCTCCTGGTTGGCATACAACAGAGCAGTGAAAAACCTACTGATTTTATTTACTGCAACCAAAACTAACCAACAGTGGCTCTTTAAATGCTCAGCCATATTGTATGGTAAACATTCTTAGCTCTACTTTGAGATACACTACCTCAGTATCTTTTAGAGGCCAGTGATTAGACAATTACTNGACTGCAGTAAAAGTGTTGCTTTGGTTTGTTTTTTACTGCAGTAAATGTGACGTTCAAATGAAAGATCCCAGAGAAAAATCCACAGAGCCTGCAGGAATTGCAGTAGTAGTGCATCTGCTAAATTGATAACATGACTGGTTGTGTGTTGGCACTTACAGGTGAAAAAAAAAAAACTGGCATAAGCCACATTTCTCTGCTCTTGGCTATTTTCTGTGCCAAAGCACGCTCCCAAATGAAGCAGTAGTTTGGGTATCTGAGATAAGTGAGAGATTCCAAGGCTCTAAGTTGCCTCATACCACACAGGGCAGTTGCTGACAAATCTCAGAAAGAAAAACGTTCACTGTTCTTGCAAAGCCAAGGGCTCAGCGCAGAGTCAGACAGCAAAGGCACCTCTTAGCCACCCAGTTGATGGGAGTCCTGAAAAGGATTTTTTTTTAACCAGTCATCTGCAGACAAAAAGCAGCTCCGGGCTGCATATCTTTGCAATCATTCTGTAGTCTTTCCTATGTTATTGTAGCATAGTGACTTCTCATGCTGAGAGAGTAAACAACCAGCACTTCAAATTTTGAAAGTACCCTTACTTAAACTAATTCATGAAAATTGGATGCCTAAGTAGAACCATAAATAAGTGCTGCAGTTATGCACTTTCCTTCCTGTTAGTTCTTTGTGCATATGGCAGCTCAGGGATACAAAATGAACGTTCAGATCTAGTTATAAAGCCATACGATTGAGTTTAACTGCACTGTATTCAGAAGCTATAGATGCAAAAATTGTTTGTGTAGCTGGATACATCTGACATCTTCAGCGTTCAAATGACACATTTCACTAGAAATCGCCTTGTACAATTCATCTCATGAACAGTGAACGCTTCATGTTTTGCAATCAGCCCTGCAACTAAGAAGCTATTTCAGGTGGCAAGCAATTGTCTTAATATTGGGTCTTAATATTGCGGCACCTCTTAAGTACGTGCAATATGAATTAGACGGCAGTTCAGACATGAAAAGCATCATCAGTCTCAAATCAGCTGATACTTACAGGAAAAAAAAAATAACTGTAGCCCAAGTGTCATTCAGGGCAAAGCCTGAAGCAAAGAGAAAAGACGAAGAGGTGTGTCTAGGTTTAATAGGCATGCTTAAGAAAACATTCAAAAAATAAAGCCCAGAAGCTTTTGAAAGAGCAGAATACAGCTTGCCATACTGATTGCCAGAGGAATTATATGTACACAAGTACAGCTGGGACAAGAGAAAGACACAACAGGGATGCAGATGCCCCTGAATCACAAATGCTTCATGGATCCTGTATGTAGAAATCATGAACAAAACCTGGTAGCTGCATTTCGAAGCAGAAATTGCTAGCCTAACACATGATGTGGTGGATAAGATGCAACATTTAGCTGCAAAACTCTGCAAGTTTTTGCTAGAAAAACACAAACAGTTTTGTTTGTATTTCTGCTCTGCACTGTGTTTACATACAAGTTAGTAAAAGTACAAAGTAAAACAAAATAGCAAAGCCCTGTTAAAAAACCTTGTGCTATTATCAGAACTGACGGATTTACCTCCCTTCATTTTCCAGTCTTTGTTCAAGCGGATGGTGAATGTTGTATATCTAATCATAATCCTGCTGTTATCACAGCTGTTATGTGCTTTATTTTTGATGACTCAAAGACAGATGTCCCAAAATTGCCCTAGATCCCTGCTAGCCTTTTCAGTTGCATTATACAATCAATTAAATGTCCCTGACCTTATTCCTGTCTCTAGATAAAATTCAGTGGCTGACACTTCAAGCAGCAAATGTGTGCAAATTGGTTCTAACGACAGCTATAGATATGTAGTCATATGCGAATAGAGGATTATCAAAATGTCCAGGAGCAGTAGCTAGATACATGCAGTCAGGAAAAATTAACTAGGAAATGCAAACTGCAGCTACTTCCCACAGTATGCAATGCAACTGAACAGAGGCAGAGGGAAATTCAAACTAGAAGCTGCCTCTTTCCTGCCGTGCCTATTTATTCCCCATCATCTGTTATTATTGTTGAGAATCTTTACATTGTCTCCCAGTTAAGCCAATCTCTGAGAATTAATAAAGACTGCTCCTCTCTATCAGATCTTTCCTGTCTGGAGCAGAGCACACTGGCACCTTGACCTGTGCGCAAGTGCTGCGAGCGGCAACAAAGGGAAGATGTGCTGCCAAAACACCATGGCCAGGGAGACTTGACTGCAAGGGTGTCTTGTTTGGGAGGATTTAGCACAATTTGATGGTGCAGCAGCAGCAGCTGTCAGCCACTGATACTGAACATAACTATTAAAAAGACAGCTTATTTATGGAACATTCAGAGTGCTGGGCCATTGTTTAGGCACGGTGGAAACAGATTATTTTGCTACAGTTTATTAGTTTCTCATAATGGCGATTTTACAAACACTCCAGATTGGGGTTTTTTTGGTTGTTACCCTTGGATATTCTACACTGTAAGTTTCACAGAGCCCAACGACAACAAGATAATAGCATTCAAAATTTCTTCAGAGCATGACTAACACATCTTATTCAAAGCATTTCTTGATCCTAACCTGTAAGCCACCTGCAAAAGGATTTCCAGGATCCTGCTGCATTATTTGGTATGTTTCAGTTGCATTAATCTTATCATTACTTCCTTGACTTCCTTTGTTTCTGAGCCACTTCTCATGACTTTTTGCCATTTAAAAAAAAGCAGAAAATTATATGAGGAAAGTACACCTTACAAATAACTCTACCAGTTCTTTCTCCATCACACCACAGTGCAAGCTGAGAACTGGTTTGCATCTTGACTTACGAAGAACTATGACTGAAGAATCTTCCAGGTTTTCCCTGCAATTTGAGACTGCCTAGTGAGCATTCGCCTTGGAGAGGTTCTCTCTTTTCTCTCTCTAACCTATTGTGCTAGGTTAAAATGTACAACTTTCCTCCCTCGTCACCTGCAACACAATGAACAGTCCTCAGATAAAAAACGTGATAATTCAAAGAGTAAGATTTTATTCAAGACTTTCTAATGAGATATGTTAATTGAACAGAGCTCTGCGGTACTCTTTGCCTCTTCTTTCATTATTTCACTCTCTGCCCCTCTCCTTCACTCTGTCACACCACAAAAGCATGACACAGTGATGTTCAACAGCCACTTCAAGTGGTTGCCACCTCTGCAGGGAGGCTGAAATCTGCTAACACCGCATACAAAACACTAATATGTAGCACAAACAGCAACAACAAAAAAACCCAACACCACCACAACAAAACAAACCAACAAAACACCAAATCCAAACTCCACCACTGCAACTACATACACATTAAAAGGACAAAAATCGAAGAACAGATTCCACTGAACCCCACTGCAACTCTTTTTCCAGAGTGGTCTGTAGGTGTGCTTCAACACTGGCTAGTATCCTACATTACCTTCACCTGTGACAGGCAGAAGGAAAAGAGCAGAAAAGTCAATACTACTATTTAATATTTAAAGCTAGATCATTCCTCTTACCTGAATTTTTCAAAACTTAGTTTGTGCCTTCATGAAAGCAAAGCACAGGAAGGAAATTGGGCCTTGATTAGAGTTCAGCTCAGTAACTGGATTTCCCCATTTCTCTGCTCTGATATTGCATTACCATGAGTGGACAGACAGAAGCATAATAAGACATTTGTTCACGCTCTTCCCCTTCTTCCTCCCCTACAGGACTTTCTTGGCCCAAGGAACCTATTTTGGATGACACAGGTAGAGACAGACCACTTTATTGTCAGGCAAGTTACCAATTCCTTATGTCAAGTGAAGTGGCAAAAGCTTCCAGATACACTGCAAGGCTTCCCCAGAAGCCCCAGTAACTGCTTCAAGTTGAGTGCAAATTCATTAACCAGAAAAAAAAGGCATCTTCAGGCACATGCTAAGAACCAAAACTGGAAGACTGTGACAATCACAAACTATTCTAGTTTGGAATCAATGAATATTTCATGCCCTATAGTCAGTCATACTTGATCATTTCCCAGGGCTGTACAGGTGACACATAGGTGCATGAGTATTGCTTATTTGCCCACGGGTAGAGCAGCTTTTTCTACCTGCCAGAAATCAAAGCAGTAACTATCTCATTCCAGACAGCACTCTGCTCTCAAACCACCTGTGGAGCTTCTGTGGCACAGTTGCTATGATGAAGAGCAAGAGGCAGGGAAAGAAACAAGCACCTTTCAGAACACACCAGCTGCAAAAATGCATAGGAGAAACAAAGGTAGCTTTAGCTTGAATTTGCTTCAGAGCAACTGTGTTCTAGTCTTTTGCCTGTGGTATTCCCCTGGAAGATTTTTTTATAGTATTGTAGCTGCATTAACGACATTTTTTTTCATGAAATGCTTCAAGACTCATCCCTCCTGCTTGGGAAGCTACACTCTAAAGCAAACAGTAAATCTAAAGCCAACTGTTGCATTTGACATGGTTTAATGGCCATGGTGGTCGTGGTTGACAGTCAGACTCCATGATCCTAGAAGTCTTTCCCAAGCCCTGTGAGGACCGAACAGCCACACCAATGAAGACACCCCTAACAATTAGTTACCGATAGTCTGTGCAGACAATTTTTCACTGCAAATCCTTTGATTTCTTTCCCCCTCTCCTCTTAAACACTGTGAGCGCTTCAGCCGCTGCACTGCAGGCTTCTTCGGTAGCACCACTTCCTTCTCCTCCACACAGCCCCAGCCTCTCCCATTTACCCTGTCACAGGAAACCCTTCAGACAGCACAGCCCTTAGCTGCAATTCTGGTGGCTGAAAGCGACCATAAGACACAGTTCACCTGATGAGTTCCGTTTCAGTTTCAGTCCCTGTGCAAGGGCAGGGAAGGGGCCAGGCCTGTCATGGGTGCAGGGCTACTCGAGAGCCTGGAGAGAGGCTTTTAGTTGAAACTGAGAAGGGAATTTAACTCAGCCTGAAGTTAAATCTTACTTCTAACTTATAATGCATCACTTCCTCAGTGCAGCCTTTACACAAGTTTGGTTCTAGTTTCTCTGCCCTATAGAAGGACCCAAACAAAGCCACAGACTTCCCCTAAATGCACACCTGCTGCAGCTGCACTTGGAAGGTGCCTTCTAGACTCATCCAACCTGGTCCAGCAAGCAGCCTGGGTTAATCTTCAGTTTCAGCTTTTGGGACCACAAATGTGGCCTCCCGTCACATTTGCTGCCTTCCCCTTTCCTCAGTATCCACCATAAGGTACAGATTTTAATTATCAGTAGTCTTTTGAATAAAGTAGCAGGCTCCAGGGCAGAGCTTTGCCAAATGCTTTTTTCTGCTGAAATTCAAGGAGTTCAGACAGAGGTTTTAGCACTCTTGCTGTTCATTCAGGTGGACCTGTGTGAACAATTATCTTCTCCCACAAATTCCTGCATAGTTGTTTGGGTTTTTTTTTTCCCCCAAAACTGCCACAAACTTCAAGTATCCCAAAAAATCTTTATCTATAGAACTCTCCATCTTTGAAATGCTGAGAGTTTTGGAAGAAAAAGTTCCTCCCCCCACACATTAAATATTTACAGTAAATGCAAGATCACCAAGATTTCTAGGCTGTCCTGAAGCTTAAAATCCACAGGTGCCACTGAGATGCTGTAGAAAGAGAGTAACACACTCAAAATTCAACAAAGCAGTTACAACCTGTGCAAGTGCTTTGAGTGTCTTGCATGTCATATACTGGAGTCAAAGGAAACCTGATATTAAAATTTAAACAATTATTCCAAAATAGTAAGGAATGCCAACAGGTCTGTTACAGAACTAGATAAAACAACATTAAAAATGCACGTCAGGAAAATCAGTGTGGGTGTATCTTTAACTCAAACATATCAAATCTCAGACGCACCCAAACTACACAACAGAAGGCAACTCCAGTCATTTTGGTTTCTAGAGACTTTCCAACAGTTTTACATAGGCATGTAGAGGTTAAATGAGATCTTCCTTCAGAGAACAGGGTAACAATCAATGTATGTTTATGAAGAATTCGTGTTTGACATCAGTGTGTTCATTGCATCATTCATTAGCTGCATTACCCTAAATAAAGGCCTCTTACCTAAATCAGACAGACGTTGCAAGCACTTCATGTATATTGAGATAAATCAAGAGCTCTTCTGAATGAGCAGCTTAATCTGATCTCATCTACTGTTCCTTCAGGACAGTTCTGTTTGATCAGAGCCCTTCCGTGGAATCCTCCCAAGTGTCAGAAAAATCCTCATTAAAACAGGAACGTTAGGCACACTTCTCTGGCTAGGTTCTGATTTCTCACTGCGTGACCACTGTCCCACCTGTCAGCTTGTTTTGATTTGAAACCCTCTCTAATTATCTTTTTATCTTGCTAAAGAGTGAAAATCCTCCAAGCAGTGCTTTTCTCTGGAGGTGTGTTTCCAGAGACCGTGTTAATATGTGCAGTCTGATTTTCTCTCCTTTTGAATTCATCTAGGTGTGAGGCTGCTTCTCTGCCACAACCAAGCAGCCAGCTGTCAAAACAAAATCATTCCAACACTTTCCCTTCTTTTTTTCAAATCTTTAGCATTTAAAGAAGATCCTTGCCTCATACCTCTTTCTTCTTTACAATTGCAATACCACATAGAAGTTCTTCACCTACCCCTGTACATGCTACTGTCCTCACCTTCTCTTTCATTATCAGAGAAGGCAGTTTTCTGGCTGAGAAAAGGAAGGAAACAACGTCTAAGGTGCTCTGTTACAAACGTTAGGAGTGAACTGGTATACCTAGAATGATCTGTCCCATGAAGCTCAGCAAACATAGTCCCTAGTATGGAGATAAACCAGAAATTATAATTTGTCTCCAATCCTTGCCCTTCTGTTTTGATTTCTGTAGTACAATTCTACACCAGCACCTAGAGTCCAAACCTCAATAAAGAAACTGCAGTTTAGCTGATACTAAAAAGCAAAGCTATTACAGTAATAAACAAATAAACAGTTAAAGAAGTAATCCAGAGCTCTGCAAACAGTGCCTTGAACTCCAGTTGATAAGAAGTTCACTTTCAGCACAGACACACCACAGCACCACAGCTTTTGAAATACCAGCCTGGGACAGAGTGTCCAACGAAATTCCCGTTTGCTGCTGTTACCTGTTTGCAGCCATGAATCTGTTAAAGTAGATGCCTCAGTATCATAGGCTAATACATCACTTCCACACACTGTAACCAAGCTCAGCTCCCTTAGAGCTGGGTGAATTCTCAAGACTGGAAAAGACGCACATGGAGAGCATAAAGAAAAGGGATTCTTCGCCATAGCCGCAGTGTGCATCCCAAAGCAGGAAGGTCCAGCAAGCTGCATCACCATATTTCATCATATAATCAGGACCTCACACAGCACACCAGAGGGGAATAACATTCCTATAATCTCTCTGGTAAATCCAAGTCTATTCCAATGACATTTCCAAAACTAAAATCAATGTACGCAAGTAAAAATCAAGCTAATTTGTGAGACAGTCTTGTCTGCTCCCCAGCTGGGCTAGTAATCAAAAGCTAAGTAAGCAGGAATGGGAAAGGAGGTGTATGAAGCTCTACCACAGCGCAGCACTTACCCTGTGACAAATCTTTTCACATCTTTCTGCACTCTGTCTCTCCAAGAGAAGAGCTAGCAATTCACATGTTGTGAACTGTAATTTGTGTTTTAAGAGGGAGCAGTATATGAGAGGTGTGAAGTTAGACATATGACTTGTTGGTTGTCCACCATGAGCTGGGATGATCAGTTGTTCTCACATACAAATAATTTTGTAACCAGAGTGTGCTGACCTTGGAGCATATCACAAGCCTGAATATTCAGCAAAATGTGCACTTTATTAGCTGTGCTGGATTCAGCAAAGCCATGATTCAAACACTTGCTGAAATCCTCACCACAAAGCACTACACACAGCCTCAAATCTCCACTCTCTGGAAGAACCTTGCCATGAATGTGCCATCAGCATCTGGACATCTTCTCTCAGCACTGCACATGCACATACATTGCTGGAACAGTCAGCCCTATGCCATAACTCAGATCTCAGCCTGACAATTGGTAGACCTTAGCTACAGACCCTGCAAGCAACAGAGCCCAATTCGTGTGATCTATTAACATTCATCCATCAGTCTGAAACTAGCGTCCAGTCCAATTCTATACTTCTGAGCACTACTCCAGACAAGAAAAAGGCCTTCTGTTGCTTCCACTGAATCAAGGAGGTTGGAAAAGACTCCGAGATCAAATCCAACATATCACCTAACCCTTCTAATTCACTAACCCCTGGCACTAAGTGCCTCATGCAGCCTCCTCTTAAACACATCCAGGGATGGGAACTCCACCACCTCCCTGGGCAGCCCATTCCAATGCCAATCATTCTTGTTGTGAAGAGCTTCTTCCTAACATCCAGCCTGAGCCTCCTCTTGCACAGCTTGAGGTTGTGTCCTCTTATTCCGTCCCTGGGTGCCTGGCAGAAGAACCCAACCCCACCTGGCTACAACCTCCCTTCAAGTAGCTGCAGAGAGCAAATGAGGTCTGCCCTGAGCCTCCTCTTCTACAGGCTGCACAACTCCAGCTCCCTCAGCCTCTCCTCACAGGGCTGTGCTCCAGGCCCCTCCCCAGCCTTGCTGCCCTTCTCTGGACACCTTCCAGCACCCCAACATCTCTCTGGGCCCTTCAGTTCAAGAACTGGACACAGCACTCAAGGCGTGACCTGAGCAGTGCTGAGCAGAGGGGCAGAATAACCTCCCTGGTCCTGCTGGCCATACTGTTCCTGACCCAGAGCAGGATGCCATTGGCCTTGTGCCACCTGGGCACACTGCTGGCTCATGTTCAGCTGCCAACCAGCATCCCCAGGTCCCTCTCTGCCTGGCTACTCTCCAGCCACTCTGTCCCCAGCCTGTAGGCTGCATGGGGTTGTTGTGGCCAAAGTGCAGAACCCTGCACTTGGACTTGTTAACACTCATGGCATTGGATTATGCCATCTGTCCAGGGCCCTTCTGCCCTCTAACATATCCACACTTGCTCCTAGCTTGGTGTCACCTGCACACTTACTGATGCTGGATTCAATTCCCTGGTCCAGATCATCAATAAAGATATTGAACAGGTCCAGCACTGATCCCAGCGGCACACCACTGGTGACAGCTGCCAACTGGATGTGGCACCATTCACCACCACTCTCTGGGCCCGGCCCTCCAGCCAGTTCTTAACCCAGCACAGAGTGCCCCTGTCCAAGCCAAGGGCTGGCAGCTTGGCCAGGAGTTTGCTCTGGCAGACAGTGTCAAAAGCTTTGCTGCAGCCCAGGCAGACTATATCCACAGCCTGACCCACACCCACCAGGCAGTCACCTGGGCATAAGATGAAAATGCAGCAGGCCTTTAAACCGCCGTAACCTGCATGCTTTTTGAGAAGCATTCAATGTGAACCCCCCATAAATTCATACAATTTGGTAGCTTTAAAAAGGAAATAAATTACTTCAGTTTGAGTTCTTTAGTAACAGCAACCTGGGTGAAAGACTCCTCTTTAGAAGAAAGGAGGTTCTGCAGAAGTTAGGGCTCGGGGCTAACAAGAGGCTAACACCTGCATAGAACAGGAGCTCCCCGTTCACGTGGCTCATTTTACAGCTGCAACAACTAAATCATAGGGAAAGCCACAAGCAGTGTAATGCGATAGTTGCATTGGGCAGACACATCATTTCACCTTGCTGGGTACTCCGAAAGATTCCACAAGGATCCCAGATGTAAATTCTTGATGAAATCAGAAATGCTAGAAGTGTCTTCAAGATTTATTTTTACATCCTGCTCAGCAGAGTGAGCAGCTCATGGAGAATAACAAGTCCATTTATCTATAACTGCAGATGTTTTACACATCTTGCTGAAACATGTGCATCAATATGTTCTGTGCAGCCCCTCTTCTGCTTCCGAAGTGTTACAATAATCACTCTTTGATTCGCTCATTTGAAGTGTGTGTACGTGTGCCCAAGCTCCTCTGAGCTACTGTTACGGTTATCACTGTTACAGCTTATGTCAATCACAGATCAAATCATCTCATCACTGGAAGATAGGGATGTGGTGCAGTTATGGATACACAAGGACACAGTTCGTGCTCTGATAGGCTCTGGCAAGCCAAGGAAGTGGGGTTCATTCCTGCATGCTACACAGTGTGAACCTCTTCACCCATGTTAGCTGATAGCAGCATGTCATATAACATGGATAATTCTATTACCACTCCAAAATTGCTTCCATTCTACAGATCCCATCGGATAGCTGTTTGCTAGATACAAAACTGCCATGATGTTTGAAGAGACCATCTCAAAGTAAGGAAAATGTTAAGCACTAAGAGAACACAAGGTCCGAGAGAACAACAAAAGGGCTTTGGTTGCATTTTTATTGGTTTGAATCAACTATTAAAATACTTTGGATTAGTTTCTTTCAGGTCAACAATTTTTTTTCTCCCTGATTCTCACTTCCTCTCCTATTTCTTCTCTTTCCTTGTCCTCTATATGAGCAAGACTGCAGGGAACACAGCATCTTCTAGGGAACTGTGTTATTAGCCTGACAGGCTTCCAAAGGCATCCCTATTCACATTGCCCAAAGATTGTTCTTTACATCTTTTTTCCAATCCTGCCAGCTTTTCCTACCTTAAGTTTCTTTGCCAAGTGATTACTTAAAAAAAAAACCAAACAAACAAACAAAAAACCCACAAAAAAACCCCAATAGTATCTCCATTCATGGGATGGGATTTTAAGTTATTTGCCTAGAAACATAATGAAGTTATTGACATCCCAGCTTCCCCAGGAAAGGAGAAAAAACAGCAGTTTTGCCAGGAAAAAGAATAGCTTTGAAGCAAAGTTGCACAGCCTGCCACTACAACACTGTACAGTTGCTCTTTCGAGCTTTGAATATTTTCCAGTACCTTCCTTGTCAGTGCATCTTTATATAAATTGGTTTGGTCCACAGCTTGCGCAGGTAATCACTGAAAAGAAAAGACTCCCAGTGATGGAAAGACTGACAGGCACAGGCATAATTCTTTTGGTTGGAATCCAAGTGAAGTTCATTTTTACACTACAATTTCTATCTGGTCAGACTGAGCGTGCAGGGCACAAAGTGAATTCTAAGCATATCAAAGTGGGAGAAAGAGCTGGCAATGAGGGGTGAATCTTAGGAGAGCTTCAGCTCACATTCACAAAGGGTCTGCTCTGAACTTTACACAGAAATGAAGAACTGGGATAAACACAGAAACAGCATCTGCCAGGTGTCCCAGCCCCACTCTGAACTTTTCATCCAGTGGAGAATTATTAAGAAGAATTCTTCTAGCATTTTGGTATTTCATCTTCTAGTTAGTGTCAAAATTGGGAATTGCAACAGAAGACCCAGACAAAAGCACTTTTTATTTGGACTAGAGACATAATTTCTTAATTCATGCTTGATGTAATTGGATTTATTTACCTAAAACACATTTTGTGCTATGCTATAGTCCCTGCAAAGATCCAAAATGCAGGAGCTCATAACAGAGTTTGAAGGCAGATGAGGGGAGCAAGGCAAAAAAACCACTGAATCCACATTTTCTGATAATTAAACCATGGCAGCTTTTTATATGGGTGTCTTGAGATAAGTGGTTTGAGCTGGAGCAATGAACAATTATTTAACATGAATAGTAAGTATCTTCTTTTTCTCTCAGGGTGAGGTTTTTTTTTTTCCCTCATGACTAAAGGCAGGGGGAGAGTGAGAAATTTTTGCCATTAAAAGCTGGGTTACACCTGTGTGAAAGAGTCCTATATTCCCAATATGGTGATTACACAAAAATTAATGATTTTGCCTAGAAGAATAATCTGCTTTCACTGTGTCATAAAAAGCATCACCTAACTGAACTAATGGTAGGCTTGTGTTGAAAGGTAGTTTAAAAAAAGCTAAAACCTAAACCAGAACAACCCCCAAACAACCAAAATACAACAAACCAAACAAACAAACAAAAAAAACCAAACACATAAAAGAAAAATGAAAAGCATGAAAACAGAAGGGGTTGGGTTTGTGTCTGGGTTTTTTATGGGTTTGTTGTTTGTTTTGTCACACTCTTTTGAATTTTTTGTTGGTTTTTTTTTCTTTACAGGGCTCCATAGTCTTTTTACATCACATTTAAGCTAAAAGCAAACATCTATTCTACAAAGCCAAAATTATTCTGCACGTGACATCACATTAGGCAGGCTTTGAATATTTTTCTCTTGAACAGTAAAAGCCTGTGTATTGCAGACACTAAAGCAATGGGGGGAAAAAAAAGTAATTATATAGCCTTAAGCATCATAGAGTGAGGAGCCTACATGCTGCTCTTTGTTAAAGAAGTGCTACACTCCCTGTCTGTCAGGGCTCCCGTTTTCAGCTGTAGTTCAGTACTACCTCTCTCAATGACACACAGAAAGCAAAATAAGGCTTTTGATGAAGCCTTACGCAATTAAAACGGTAAATATTTCACATACTATTCTGGTGTCTGCAGGAGGTAAAGCTTCGCATGGAGCTAACTTATCCAGCGCAGTCAAAGGAAATGAAGCAGTTGCGGCCATCAGATGGCAGACTTCAACACATGCTCCAAAGAGACTGCACAGGCTTTGCTTTGTCTTCACAAAATACAGGCAGAGATAGGAATGAGACCAAGGCACAAAGAAAACAGCTCAGTCTTGTGAGGCACGCCGTACAAACGGGTCACACGGTACAATTTATCTTTCAGCAGAGCTCTCCTTTGACTGCCGTGTGGAGTTTACCTTTACAAGTGCTGAGACAACAGACCCTCCTTAGAGCAGCCACAGCAGCAAAAATGAAGTCTTACCTGGTCAAAGTTCACTCTTGCTCCTGCCGAAGTCTGATGAAAATACCTGTTGTAATAGAAAAAAAACCAACCAGCCCTTCGAGCGCTAGTTTTTAAGAGCTCTTAGACACAAAAAGCTAGTTTGTAGAATAGAATAAACGCGACTGTTTGCAAATAAAATTTGTCGAGTGCCTAAGAAGCTGCAGGGCCTGAATCACTGGGTGGGTTATCAGCTACCCTCCTCTGCAGTGTTCCTCTGAAGTGTTCCTCTGAAGTGCATTCAATGAAACACGGACAGAACACGCGCAAAGAAACAGAATTTACCCTGACCTAGCACACTAACACCCGCCCGGCGTTTGCCACGTCTTTATAGGGCTAACAAGGTGTAATCCCAGCAAGATTTGGCCCAGGTGTTCCACCGTCTCTGCCGGGGGATGGGAAGCTGCAGCGATTCCGCTGAGCCACAGGAGGGCTCCACCATGCTCGCAGCGCCCGCGGCGGTGCTGGGCTGCCGGCGCAGCAGAGGGCATCGCGCAGCGCTCAGCTGCCGAGCGGGGGTGGGAATGAGCCGCGAGAGCTTCCTTGCAGCCGGGCTGGACCTCCCGAAAACATGCACCGCAGTCAACAATGGAAACCGTCTGCTGAGGGATTTCGCGAGTCGCACTTCCTAGTTGTTCGATTTTAATACGCAAGAAGAAGGAAATCTCAGTGTCATGTCCCTCCTATTGCCTCTAACTGCCTGCGAAAACTGGGTCATAAACTGCGTTCTTATATCTCACGGGGGAAAACTCCTGCATGTGCAGCACAGAGGCTGGTGTCTGTAGCAGCAAAGCTGCTTTGCACACCGTTTTTATATCAGAGGAACACTTGAGTCTGTGCTCAGTCAGAGTCCCCACTCCATCCGCAGCTGCACGCAAACATCTCTTGTGTTCTCCCACAGTCACAAGGCTGAGAGAGTTGGAAAGGTAGCAATGTGATAGGACCATGTGCTAGTGTGCAGCAACAGAAACTTTCCAGATGTATAGTGCCTTCTCACGAGTTAAAAAGGACCCAAGTAACTCCATGTTTGTCATTTTCCCAACCAACATGCAAATTTAAATAATAGTTTCCAAGATTGCAAGAAAAGAACTTAGGGAAAAACAAACAAACAAGGAAACCCAACTCCTTGGTAAAGTGAGCATAAATTAAAAACAACAACTGTGTGATCTTGTTTCACAACTATATTCTCTATAATCCAGGCCCTTAGAACAAAGAACAAACATGATACTCCTGTGTAGTCTCCAAGGACACTCAAAGGCAGGACTCACTTCTCCGCTTCTCCAAACCTGTTTTTCCATATCTTTTTGTACACACATTCAAAGTCAAGCATTTAGGTTTGTTGCAGACAAAAGCAGTGTTCTTCAGGGTTTCTGTCACAATAGTGAAATTAAGAGGATTACAAAGCGTGGCAGGAACTCCAAAGTTCAAAGGCAGCATCACCTGAAAATTGCTGGTATTGACAACAAGTGAGCTGGAGAACCACGTGGGATATTCAATGTAGTTGTTGTATAGAATAGTTAGGTACTGTCTTTAAAGTGCTTTGAACATGAGCAGCATAAGATCAGTGTGTTCTCAGCCTTATCACCATCACTGTACCTAATCCTACCTAGTGGTATAGGGCTTTTTGTGAATTTCTGGTGTTACACTACCATAATGGACAGCCAGTTCCAGCCATGGCCAGGTTTCACAATGATCAGTAGTTCAAGCAGTTTGAAGAGGTTACAAAGGCAAGAAGACTAAGATGCAGTGGTATTCGATTGAACATTTAGCCAAACTGCTATCTTACACACAATAACTCCCTTACCCGCTTTTAAGCAAATTGCAACTGATTGTTGGGTAGATATTTGCAGAAATGAACCACTGTCCATTCATCTCAGCCCAGCTGTACAATTTCTAATGTAAACAAAACCAAACCAAACCAAACCAAACCTAACCTCAAACAAACAAAACCCCCAAACCAACCAAACAAAACCACCCGAACCAAAAGAACACAAACCTCCCCACCCCACTACCTCAAAAAAAACCCAAACCAAATCAAGCAAACCCAAACCAAACTACAACTCACTGACAACAGTAGTGATTCTAACTTTCAAAGCATCAGCATCTGTGACAGTAACCAAGTCATTAACAGCTCCATTTGGCTTTATGAGATCCTAGCAGCAGCATGCCTCCTAAAGCCATTCAGGTAGGTTAGAGGACACTGTGGTCCAGAGGTGGTTTGACAAGTCCCTTTGAAAACCACTTCTGCTGGAAGAGTGGGACCGCAACACAGAGCCACACTTGCACTCATCCATTGCTGTATAGACCAAATACAGACAACAGTACCCTCCAGTGAGTGGCATCTCCAGTGCTCTTGAAAGAGTAGTTTTCACTTAGAGGGTGAGAGAGAGCCACTCTGTGGTGTGACTGCATACTCAGTGACAGGGAAAGGGGATAGAAGCACACCATACAGAAAATAAATGCCTAGGTTTTCTTCAGAGTCAGAGACCATCACCTTTAATGTCCACATACCTTCTGGCTGCGTACTCCAAGATAACAGAAACAAGAATAAGGAAACATAACTTGGTTCTGTGATGCAACAAAAAGTTTCAATACGCAAACACAGTACATGGAACACCAAGGACCATGTAGCTTTCTGTACTGTTCTAAATTAACCTCTCCCCTGCCAATAATCACATTCTTCAAATGGTCCACTCAAAAAATGGCCTCTAAAGTACAGCCAGAGAAAGTTTCCACTATGATCTACAGCTTCTATTCTTAAACTTAGTTATACTACAAATCATGGACTAAGTGACAAAATCAAGGACTACCACGGGATGCTACACTGTTCAAATTCTCTGCTTGTTATTATGCTGTTTGAAAATACATCCATGAGGCTGTTGGGCTGAGGGGATGACTTTGGGGTGCTGTTTTTCTTTTCCTCTTTGTTTAATGCTTTCTTGTAATAACAAACACTTAAACCGGACAGCTTGTGAGGAAAACAGCACACCTTCAGCAGAGAAACAAGGCACAGCATTAGGCACACTCTGGCCACCCTGCAAAGGCAGAACAGATCACAAAGTTCTTCAGTGCTCCTCTCATTAAAACTTTCCAGGTCTTGCCTTACTTTATGTGTAACTTCATGTAGAGCTATACAGGTCTTCATTAATCCATTCTCTATCCTACAGCAAAGCTCCACAACCTTTAAGGTGCCTCCTTGTGATGGTTCTATTAGATGAGACTTAGTGCACAACAACTATCTCGTTTTCTTTCTGCCCATACAAACTGAGTCAAGTAGATTTCAGATTCAGATGAATTACAGTTTTGCAAATCATCACAGATAAACTCAGCAGCCTTTCTCCAGAATCTGCTTTGTGAGCATTCTACAAAACACGTCAGAGCTTGGCCAGTGCATTTTCCATGCTGTCTAAATGTGCTCCACTTTATCGATTCTATTTGAGCTGAGGGAGCAGGTGTGTGCATATCCTTCACCCCTTCTGAGCATCAGGCCACTCAAATTTACTGACTTCACCAGATAGGTAGTCCACCTAAGTATCAATCTCAAAACCCAGGACAGGTGCCTAAATAGAGAAGCCTTATTAATCATAGTATCATATAATGGTAAGGTTGGAAGGGACTTCAAGGATCATCTAGTTCCAACCCCCTGCCATAGGCAGGGACACCTCCCACTAGTACAGGTCACTCAAGGCCTCCTCCAACCTGGCCTTGAACACCTCCAGGGAGGTTGTGGAGCACAGAAACACCGACCATGATATCTGACCACGTTGAGTGATTCTGTGCTCCACAACCTCCCTGGGTAACCTGTGCCAGTGTCTCACCACCCTCACTGCAAACAACTTCCTCCTAACATCCACTTTCAATCTCCGCTCTGCCACTTCAAACCCATTGCCCCTTATCCTGTCATTGCAAGACATTGTCAATAGTCCCTCCCCAGCCTTTCTGTAGCCCCCTTCAGATACCGGAAGGCCACTCCAAGGTCTCTTGGAAGCCTTCTCTTCTCCAGGCTGCAGAGCCCCAGATTTCATAGCCTGTCCTTAATGATCTTTTCTTAGATCATTCTGCCTGGCAAAACCTGCAAGCTCTCGCCACAAGTGGCATATCTTCCACTCAAAACACAAGGGATTGCCAAGGAAACACAGCAGTGTGGAAGCAGTGTAACTCCCGAGGACTTGCCATAGCTTTCACATAGGTCTCTCATGCAAACATGGTGTTCTTCTCTTGAAGTGAGGGAGACTTCATCAGAAACATTGGCATCTCAGCAGAAGGCTCCTTTTGTCAGTGATCCAGCCTGTATCTGAGATCAGAGACTTACATTAACATCATTTGGCTTGCAGGAGAAAACACACAAAACCCACCCAGGACTGGAAGTTTAGCAAACTGCACAAAAATAGCCGGGGGAAGGAAGGAGGAAACAGAATGGCTAAACCAGATCCTCCTCCAGAAATAGGGCTGAATGCAGTTACAGTTTAGCCTGGCAAACCCAGCATTGCTAGGAAGTGCTGATGTGTCACTGTGTTGCCAAAATTAGAGAAACTGTGTAGGAAGCAATTAGCTACTGTAGCTTCTCCCTACTTCAAATGATTATTCAAGGCTACATTGTAATATGTAGTTGGTCATACCAAGTCAGCATGGGATGGCATAAAAAATACCATTTATTCAGTTTCCACCTCAAAAATCAGAGTGGAGAGAAATAACAGTTCTTTGCTTGACCCTTTCTACATTTGTCCTCCAGTTCTATGCCCAACATGCAGCTTTGTTGCATATATTGTATGAGTGCCCTCCATAATTAAAGTTTTATTTGAACCTCCCCCTCCTTCCACATCACGCCTAGTTAGATCAAAATAGAGGAGAAAAAAACTGAAACATGCCTGGGGTGCAGAAGGAGAGAAGAAGAAAGACTATTTAATAAAGTAGGCTAATAGTGTGAGGAGGAAGGGGCTGATTTTCACATTTCAGAACTGTTGAGCTGGCAAATATTACTGAGATCACATCTGGGAACAAAGCTCTGCTGTAAGTTCACCCATGACTGTTGCTAAGCAATGGGGGAAACTCGAGGGGGAGGGAGAGCGCCTGACTTGAGGATTAGAAGGGCAGATAGGAGAGTTGAAAGTAAGGCTTCTGCATAAGATTTATTTATAGGAACTTTCAAGTTCTTTGTCTCTATTGACAGCCTGTTTGTCTTCCAAACTCTTTGCACCACGGTTAATCAGATCTGGTTCAGTACCGACACCAATGCATACCCAGTATGCAGAGAGTCCTGCTACAACCTGGAGCACTGACAACGAGCACCAGAAGTGTCTACATCTGTCTCTGGACTAAAGAGGTAAGAGTCAGAGAAACTCTCCTGATACAACTACTAGAGGATTTGCTGTCTATGTCTTAGAGAAATATTGCAGACACTTGCTTTCCTGCAACTTAAACAGTGTGTGCTATAGAAAATAAGTGCTAGTGATAGCTGTTGCTTGTTCTACTCTGTTTTTACACTGGCAGCAACAGAAAGGTGCAGCCCTGTGTAAGCTAAATAAATGCTGCATCTTTGGCTGACTTCAGGGAAGTTTTTCTGTCTACCCTCTATTCGGCATCTTGATGTTGTAATCCTTTGTTCTGCTTTAGTAAGATAGTTCCAGTCTTTGGGAAAGCAGCTAGACACCCCACC
>VWYK01056687.1:29817-44773 GCA_013399775.1 Semnornis frantzii | reverse complement strand
GGAGCCCCCAGCACAGGAAGGACATGGAACTGTTGGAGCACATCCAAAGGAGGCCACCAAGATGCTGAGAGGGCTGCAGCAGTTCTGCTGTGAGGACAGGCTGAGAGAGTTGGGGCTCTGCAGCCTGGAGAAGAGAAGGCTTCCAGGAGACCTTAGAGTAGCCTTCCAGTATCTGAAGGGGGCTACAGAAAGGCTGAGGAGGGACTACTGACAAGGTGTTGTAATGACAAGACAAGAGGCAATGGGTTTGGACTGGCAGAGGGGAGATTTAGACTGGATGTCAGGAGGAAGTTGTTTGCAGTGAGGGTGGTGAGACACTGGCACAGGCTGCCCAGGGAGGTTGTGGCTGCTCCCTCCCTGGAGGTGTTCAAGGCCAGGTTGGAGGAGGCACCTGTACTAGTGGGAGGTGTCTCTGCCTATGGCAGGGGGTTGGAACAAGATGATCCTTGAGGTCCCTTCCAACCTTACCATTCTATGATTCTACAGTGTTGTTACCTGCACATGGGATGTATTTCCCTGACAGGCAAACGGCATTCAAAAGACCAAGCCACAGACACTAACCGCAAGGCATATTTTCAAAAGCAGAGACTTGAAACCAAATATTCTGAGGTTAAAGAAGCTCAGAAAAGGTGTACAAAGTCAATATACAAATTAAGCCACGTGCTGAAGAAATAGCCTACAAGCTTTCCACTGAAAAGTGACAAATGAGTAACAGAGAACAGAGGTCTCCTATTTCTGATCCACAGAGCAGGGCACTTCTGGCACTTTATTTACACAGTGCAATGTGCAGCAGAGCAATGTGCAGTTGCTTTCAGGGCTGCGCACACCGAAACCATTTTTCACCCTCCAAGAAATCTTACAGACAATTCACTAACAAGCTATCTAAACCAGGATGGAAAAAAAGATCCTGTGCATAACCACATTACTAGTTTCAAAGAGCAAACCTCCTGAAATGGGTGGCATGTAGGAAGTGCACAGAACTGCATGTTGGCACAGGCTGGATTGCACAAGCAATTTTTTTTTTAAATTTTTTTTTTTATTTATTTTTTATGAAAGGGAAGGAAAGAAGAAATCTTTCCAATCAGCAGCAGCCTGGCTAGTTCAGTTGGTAGAGCATGGGACTCTTAATCCCAGCATCGTGGGTTGGAGCCCCACGTTGGGTGTCAAAATTAATGCCANGCGGCAAGGGGAAGATAGCAGCAGGCACAGGCAAAGCAGTGGAAGCAGCAAGCGGAAGGTACAAGCTGTGCTTCCAGACATAAAGCCATAAAGCTCTTGATGCTCCAATGAAATTGTGTTAACTTATCCATTTTTGCCATTATATGGCCTATCCCTAGAATGTTCACCTTAAGAGTTTCCACTTCTAAGTTTCTCTGTTCTGAATTTTTTTTTTATTTTTTTTTTTTTAATGTCTGAGGTAGGAATCTAAATCAAACAGCCACACAGGGTTTGCTGCAGGAAGGTGGTGATTCCCTCCTGCTACTGTCACAGCAACCAAGCTTCACAGGAAGGCATTTCAATCATGGAACTGAAAAACGCAGCAATTTCCAAATCTACACCTCACCTTGGCTGATCTACACTAATTTAGGCTCACCTGGCTTACAGTGGAACAGAGCCATGTGTGGAAGATAACAGAGGAGGAGCAGCTCAGAGTAATTTCTAGTTTGTCTGTGCAGTGTCCATGTTTATAAACACTTTGGGAGCATCTCAGATAAGCAGGAACCACTGAATCCTTTCAAAGCACAGAGTAAACTTGAAGGCTCCTTAATCCCATACTAAGTGTTTGGTAAATGCTGTTCTTCAAAATACACAGAATGATATGGAAAAGATGAAATATGTTAACCTTGGTCCAATCCAGCACCTGCTGAAGCCCACAGAAAGCCTGTGGCAGAGGCTGAGAGCTTTGGTCTCCAGCTCCTTCCTCAGATTATCATTATAACAAAGAACTCCATACAGGCTGCTGAACAAATGCAAATCTTCTGTCAAAGACAGTTAGGCACCCCAAAATTCAACATTTGACTGCACAGGCAGCATCTTACAGGCAGCCGCTTTGGGCGTGTGGAACAACATCTGCTACAAAAACACAAGGTAGCAGACCTGGGGCAAACTGGCCCCATGCCAGCTCTGAAGATTGCACACACAGCCTTTTCCCCCTGCCCAGTCTGTCGGCTAAATGGACAGATGGCAGCCCCTGCACTCACAAGACAGGCAGCTCAGCTGCCAGTCAAGGCTGCAGAAGGGTTTCTGATTCACTCTGCACTAGGCATTGTATGTTGCACTGAGCCACTAACACTGTGTCCTACCGGGAGCAGTTTGTGTTAGGAATCTGGCAGATAGTGTGCTTTCCAGGACTGTTCCTCTGGAAGAAAATGCCAAGCAACATTAAATCTGCCTTCATGAACAAAGCCAGAACCTGCCAGGACTGCCGAGCTGGTTTGTTCACCGTTCTAATTCGGCAGTGTTTGAAGAGTAAGGATGGAAACAAAGACGAAGATGCAGGTCAGCAAATGACAGGAGCCGCTCCCACAGGTGAGCTCAGCTGAAAGAGAAAAGCAGAGACTGGCAGCACACGGGACACCACACCACAGCCTGCTGTGCTACAGCCACCACGAGCAAACTCTGAGTGACACACTTGGCATCAGAGCATTCAAATGGGGGAGATTCACTTCTGACAAATGAGTATTTTTTGGTTTTTAACGGGTGCAGCCTGTAAACAAAGCTTGGCCTTTGTGCCTCAGTGCTGAACACCAGCAAACAGGTGGACTTTTGGCCCCAGCATTACAGGACACCATTTTTAATTCTCCCTCTTTACGATTATGTCTTAGTGTGTTTGCAGACTTAGTGACAGTGTTACTCAGTCGACCTGCTTTTCAGTATAGTAGCAGGGGAAGATAATCTTCAAACCAAAGATATCTTTCAGTTCTTTCCCCAGCCCTTTCTGCTGCATGTCTGTTCTGTCCATCCACCCCAAATCCCATGCAGATAAGCAGAGAAGTTATCTATCACATATTTGGTCCCAGAACCATTTTATTTATCACCATTGCACCCAGCAAGCCCCTTGGGCTTACTGAACCACCACCTCTTTTAGGGCTTTAGGAATCCTATAGCAGAAGGGGAAAATGCCAAGAAAAACAAGTGGAAAAGCAGAGGATTAGGAGGACAGAGAACCAAAATTGGCTCTCCTGAAGAAGGGGGAGGTGTACCCTGAATATGAGCGAAGCCAGCACCTCACTGTTCTTGTTAGCTCAGCTGCAAAGAGTAGAACTAAGAAAACTGGAAAATATAAAGCATACTGATGGGCAAATCAATAAATTAGTTGTCTGCAGAGTCAGGTAACTGTCCACCACAAACCAGCATGCTCTCTGCCTGCTGCTGTGGAAGATTTGTGCTTTGGAGTCACACGTGGAGCTCTT
Organism: Semnornis frantzii; assembly: GCA_013399775.1. NCBI lineage: Eukaryota > Metazoa > Chordata > Aves > Piciformes > Ramphastidae > Semnornis > Semnornis frantzii. Next base: position 41,360 of record VWYK01056687.1, on the reverse strand, counting down.
CAGAAGCACACATCTTATACTAACTTAAGCACTGATCCCTGAGAAGCTGACTTGATCTGCATGTCATAACAACCTGGAAAACTCTCTCCAAGCAGTGAACCTGCCTATAGTCAGCCTGTGAACATGACATAGATCTCCTGTTAGTTTTTACTTTCCACACAGCACTGGTTTGCTTCAGCTTACAGAGCACCCACCATAGTTATTGCAGACAGTTCAGCAGAGGCAGCCACATTCCAGACACAGAGATGTGTTCAGGAGGGCAGCAGCAAGAGCTCTGCATTGTACTGAGCTCCTCGGTTGCCCACTCCTCCTCTCTTGAAAAGCAGACAATGTTGTGACTGCTGGTGTGTGATAACCAGAGCAGGGAAGTGAGAGATGCCACTTAAAAATAAAAATGCAAACCTGTCAAAAATGGAGACAAGGAAGCAACCTCATTTTCTCTCTCAACTTCATGAAAATCCTATTGGATCTTAGTGAAATCTAACCTTTGTCTTCCAGACCTTCTGGACAAAATAAAGGGAAAAAAGAAATCTTCTCAGGTCAAAGTATTAGAGGAGAGAGAGACCATCTGTCTATAAAAAAAATGCCGGCAAATGCTTGTGTTGTTCTTGGTGCTCATTGCCTGGTAAGTCTGCACACAGTGCCATTAAAAGGTAGATCACAGAAAAGCTACGCATCACCGTCCTCAATAAAGTGAAAAGTAAACTTGCCAGATAGCAAGGCATAAAGTACAAAAAGACAGGAGGTGTTAGAGACAGTAGCTAGGAATGTTGGGCAGTCAGAAAAGAGCATTCACTTGTGATGCTCAGGTAGTCACAGAGGTAGAAAATCTGGCTTCCAGCATTCCTGCAATGGGGATTTGTTTCTCTTTTCCTTTTTAATGCCTACTACAGATTTAGAGCAAAACCAAAGCTAGCAGATCTATATTCTTATGTCATGAGCCTTTCCCCAGAGCAATTCTGCTTCAAAACCACTCATTAGGCTGGAACTGGCAAAACTCAAGTTCCAGTCTTGTTTTTTAGGCACCACATCCACTCTCTTCTCTCCTTGTCTGTTTCCCAGTAATGCCTGCTCTGCATTGTCTCATGAGAGAAAAACAGAAGAGTTTTTCTTTCTTTCTTCATTTTTCTGTTGTTTTGGTGCACAGCTAATGCATGGTATCATTAGCCCAAACAGAGACCACTGCAGAGTGCTGCTTTCTGGGTGTGATGAGCCATTCGCAGAGTAGCAAAAAGCTTATACTCAGGGGAAGAGGAAAGGCTGTCTGTGGGATTTTATTCCCATCTGTCAGCCCAGCAGCAGCCATGACAGTGAAGTCTCTCTGCTCATTCAGCATCTGTGGCCTAATATTTGCCAAGAGTTTGATCTTGACCTCTTGGTTTGTGCCTACAATCCCCAGGATTCCCAGGCGCTTTCGCAAATCACTGAGCTCACTGAACCAGTCCAGCACAGGCTGCTCTGATGATCCGATGGGTAATGGCAGAAGCTGGAGCACCGACATCTCAGAGAGTGTTCCAGTACACACCACACAGCACTGTTAGGGTTTGCAGCTTTGGGGAAAGCAAGCAATTCTCATCAGAACACAGCAAGCTGGGAAATTAAAAAAAAAAAAAAAAATCTAACATGTGGTAAAATTATATTTGTAGGTGTTTTCCTGTAGTTATCTCATTTGTGGCCGTGCTAGAGCAATCCATTTTTGTCTGACATCATGCAGGGCAAAGTGAAACATCCAGGAAATACAAGAGTAATTGTAAGGCAATCCTAATTATGGTTGTGCAAGACTAAAATAATTGTGGATGACATTTGTATGCCAAGCAAGGCTCAACACTAGAGGATGACTTGGGTGATGTATCCCCCGAGAGTCCAGCTTAGTTTGAACTGTTTCCTCTACATCCTTCTTGTCACCTATGAAATCTTCCACTTATAAATTGCATGATTCATGCAGTCATGCAATGGTTCTGTTGCATGTGGTTACAGAGCAAAATGTCTGTGGGATAAAGTACGCTGATTAAAATAATCATATTTTAATCAGGCAATTAAAAGGTCAACACCAATATTGCAACTGCAGTACTTGTAAAATGCATCTCTGCAGGCAGCTGGAAGGCTGGAGTGAATCCCACAGCCTTATTTCTTACTCTACAAGCATACTGCAATTTTTAATCCGTTCCTGCCTGGGCAAGTAAGAAGCTGTGTTCTATTTGAGATTATTTAGAAGGAACACTTGTGAATGATGTCATGTCTAGTACTACACCTAAATTACTTGCTGTCAGCATTGGCCGTGTGTCATGGGGGTTAAGGTACAGGATGTACTAACTGCCTGACATGACCATACCCAGGTCCTTCCTGGACTTTGCAACCTCTGTGAAGAAAGAGGATGAACTCTTATAAAGCACCATGTAGGAGATAAAGTGGGGGCCTGCAGGTTAGTTTTGATTGGGATTTTTTTGGTTAGATCTTTGTCAGCTATCTGAGTTAAGAGAAGTCCTGTAGTATGAACAGGTTCTGCTCTTCTGGGACACCTCTAACATGAGCATGGAATGATCATTACAGTAGCAACTGCTTGTTCTGAGTGCACTGCCTTGAGGAGGCAGCACTGTCCCCAACACCAACTCTGAAATAACAGCACATTGAACATGCAAAATCCAAGGTGGTCTCAAGTTTCTGTCCTTTGGTCTTTCATAAGAGAAGGAACTGTAAACCAATATCAAGTCTAGTAGGTACAGGTGAAAGTGCAGTCTAGTTCCTTCCCTTTCAAGAGCAATTAAACATTGGAGGTAAATTAAGAAAATTACTTTTATATTTCTAGGTTAATTTTGAGTCATAGAATGTGCTAGTCGAACTTTTAAAATCAGCTTGTGGACACTGATCCCTATTTCTCCTGGCACTAGCTCAGAGATTGCTGTTCCTCCCTTGTGTTGACAGGGCACACAGACACGTAGCACAGGAGCTGACAAAGTTACTGCAGTAGCACATCACAGTTTAGAAGTTTGAGCATTGTCTTAAGATATGTCTTACCCACCAAAGACATGTTCTGTAGATGCAGCTTTTACTGGCAGATTGGTGGTGCAGGTTATTTGAAACTCCTTGATTATTTAAACAAACATAAAAAATTATTCAAGCTGGAAGCACCTTGGAAACTGTCTCCTGTTCCTAAAAACATAGGAATTCGTAACGTCAGTGCACTGCATAAGGAAAAAAACTATGCTTCACTTAGATTTCACTTTTAGGAGCAGTCAGTAACTTTTTGTACTCAAGAATTCTAAGTCTTTACAACAGTGGCAGCTTGAAGTACATTATAGAGTCTAATTCCTCTGAAACGTAACCATGGGATGCTCTTATTATAACTTTTGAAATAAAACAGAATCTAAGTGCCATAAAAACCTTACACCCTCTTACATAATTAAATTACTTCAGTCAAACGCAGTATCTAGTTTTGCAGGTCAAAGCACCAGTGATGTATGTTAAGGCACAACTCTCAGTAAGCAAATACATTAAAAACTGAGGTTTTTCTGTCTGAATCTTTTTGTCAAACTTAAGCCAATATGAAACCAAGGCACCTGTGAGCGCCAGGCTCCTTGTGTGTACAAATAAGTATTGAAAGAGGGCAAATATTTAAGTAACAGGTTTGGTCATTCTCACAGCAGTCAGCAGGAAGTTCGACCGAAGCTTCTACTGGTATCAGCAGCACAAGCTTGGCTTCGTGTAAGGCATCATCACTCTGTGTCACACTTACCAAGACCTAAGGCAGCTCTTATTTCTCAGCAGATCAGGTGTCTGGCAGCTGGCAGCAGCTACAGGTCAGACCACCTGCTTTGTTACAACCGAGCTCTGCCTCTTCCGCTTAACTTGTACTCCCTCTTCTCTAGCTCTTACTCTAGATCCGTTACTGCAGTCTAGTTCCACCAGAGCCCATACAGTAATGTCCAGACTGCATCCCGGGTTTGTCTTCTTACAGTAGGTTTCAGCAGCACAGGACAGAATGATTTGTCATTCTGTCCCAGTGTTGAGTTTTCAGAGTGGAGCCTGAGATTTCCAAATGCCAGCCCAAGCAGATGCGTTTCCCTCCGTTCCAGAGGGAGCTGCATAATGCTGCTGCCCCCTGGTCAGGACTGACCACACTGCCGCTTCAGCAAGGGCTGCACTCTCCAAGCGATGACATATTTCACCTCCCCGTCCTACACCCGCCGAATGCCAGGATCCTTCCCAATGCCTGCAGCAGCGCTTTGAAGTAGGTGCGACTGCAGCAAATGCAGGGGATTAAAGGATTCTGGAGATGAGGGAGCCAAGCACGGAGCTCACTATCGCCGAGGAGATTCAGCTGAACGTTTTAATTTTTCATTTAAAGAATTACATCATGAGAAGAATTCCTCCATAATGCCTTTCCTCAGGATATGTTTTACATAACTGTCTGTTGCCTGTGACTGAGTCCTTTGATGCATCTAAACGGATCCATGCTCAGCCTTGCACTGCTGTTCTCAGAGCTAGTGCAAGATCTCATGCACTGACAACAGCAGACCGAGAACGGAAAGGATGAAAGATGTTCAAACTAGACAGCAATATTAACCTCAACTTTTTCCTTTTTTAAGCAGCTTGCACACAGTTTGAAGAAGTTTTACATTTAAAGCATCCTCCTACAGAAGGAAGCTGCAATACTTCTGACATCCATTTGCCTTTTTGTTAGGCATTTCGGTTATTCAGTATCCTGTCAGCTTAGAAACCAGGAGTCGAGGCTTTCAGAAAGCAACTGATGACACATGGGCCCTGACCACTGTGTGTCCCTCCAGAGATAGCTTACCAAGTTTTGCTTCTTTCACAGCAACAGACCTTTTATTGTTATTTTCTTTAATTCTGCAAATCACAACAGTTAACCAAATCCCAAGTCAAAAGTGAACACTCAAGCAATGAAGGTTTCACATCAGTAGCCATTTCTGAATAACCTGGCAGAACCAATACCCACACGGTAACAGGACATTTGTTGACTTATATATGTTGACATCTGTTCCTAGACCATGCAGCACAAGACAGAGTCCAGCAGACTAGAGTCTGATTTTCAGTCACAGACAGTAGAAGACTCCTTAAAATTCTGATGAATGTGCAATCGCCAATCAAGCACATCACTCGTGTGATACCTTGCCATCGCCAGTCAGCACCTCAACATCATATGCCGTTCCTCCAGTTTTAATACCACTCAGCCCTATAGTCACACCCCACCACAGTCTTTCACATCTTGACCATCTATGCCCTCTCCTTACCTTCTTGCCTGACTCTGCAGCTCCTCCAGTCACTTTGGGTGATGCAGAGCACCTGGCTGAGTGAACAGCAGCAGTGTCTTTAGGCACTAACCTGTTGGAGGTATCTGCAGTAGTTAAGCTACCACAACTCAGCAGGCTGGTCCTACAGTTACTTCTAAGGTCCTGAGCTCTGTGATCCACACGTCCCAAGGACCAGCATGGAAGGCATATGAAGTGTGCTGGAACTCTCCCCCTTACAGCTGGCCACAGCGAGCACTGGTGGGACTGCTGTTACTGGTGCACTTTCAGTTTAGAATCAGTGCAAATTATTATTACTGCATTTAACAAAAACTGGGTTTGATTTTTTTTTCTCCTTGTTTGTTTTTTTGGTTTTTTTTTTTTTTTTGTTAACAGAAGATATTAGGGATGTCTAATGGGATGAATCTGTTTGTAGATATCACTTTCTCCTCCTGGACCTGCTAGTTTGTCCTATTTCTTGTACTTGTCCTTCTCTCACCCCTATCCTAAACAGAACTGCTGAAATATGTTACATGGGCACAACCTCAGTGTCCCCACAGTCTGAGCACCTAGAACTGCTGCAAGGTAAGTAACACAGTATCACCAGTAGAAATATTTGTAAACATAGGTTTAAATCCGTGGCACATAAACAGCACTCTGAGTTACAGCACTTTGTGCTTAACAGAGTCAGCACGAGAGCCCTAAGGCTACAGTAAAGTTAACAAGCATGGACAGCAGAATTGCCAACACCAGGACACAATTTGTATGCGTCTTGTGCACATGCTTCTTCAGATGTAACTAATTCTTCCTGGAGATAAATAAGAACACTAATGAAAATACCAGCCCGAGGCCCCAGGCTGGTAGGTGATGTGCACAGTGAGAAAGCACAACAAAATTAAGAACTTTTTAAAATACAGCAGCAGCAATATATAGCTTCTTGCTGGTTTGGCTTACATTTGCAGTGATGCCTAATGAGGTCATTAGACTTAATGACTTAAGACTTCTTCACTTGTGCACAGCACTGCAGGCACTGCTAAGGGCACTGGTGCCAAGAGGTCTGCATTTGGTCCATCTTCTTTCCAAGCAAGATGGTCGTTTGCTCTCCCCTTTCCTCTGTGCTGAGCGGCCATACGAGGGTGGAACACTGCCTAGGCCAACACGCCCTCAGTGACAGTTCTCATTTGTCACCAGCACAGCAGAACTTGTGAGCCTCGAGCAGTGGATGGCTGGTGCTGTGCCTCCTCTGCTCTGCCTCCCACTCTGTCTTTATGGACAAACCTTTAATAACCCAGAGGTGTGATGAGATGAAAGCCATAGGGCAAAAGACAACCCAAAATACAAAATCACTCTATCCCCTGACTGGTAACATCTAAGTTTCCTTGGCCAGTCCTCAAAGGTTCTTGCAGAGATCAGAAGCCCTCATCTGATGGAATTCAACATCAGTAACTTCAAAGTCACGCTCCGCAGGCGTGAAGGAGAAATCAGTCCAGCTGCGATACACTGTGATTAGATCAGGTGCTGCCACTCAGAAGAACTCTGTGGACAGTCCTGGGTGTCAGTTTGGTGTTCAGCAACAATGAGAAAATTAATCAAATGGGAGCAATTCTTCAGGAGCAGAGAATGAACTATAAAACACCTTGTGCATCTATTGCTACAAGGCTGTGGTGGCATCCACGTTTTGTTTTGGCTTTTTAACCTGTGTTTAGTTCTACTTCCAATCCCAAAGGAGCACTATGGACAAGAAATTCTAGGGGGAAAAAGAATCAGCTCTAAGGCTGTTCTGCACCACACTAGGCTGAAGGAAACAGAAGGTAAATGCTTCAAAGACTGGTACAACACAGATGTGGGAATGGAGGTAGTGAGCAGTGCTTTGATAGAAGAACAGACTAGAGGTCTCTTGACATCAGTTGTCCACATCTCCAGAGCTTGTCCTGTGGACCAAATTTCAGTGTAACTTTGGTTGCTCCCTGAGGCAGACTGCACCATGTATCTGGATTTGGTACGTGTGGTCTCTACCACAAAGAGCAGGTTCTCTGCCTTGGACATTGGCAGGCTCTTAAAGTTTCCAAGAGCCACTACATTTAAGCAGGGTACACTGGGATTTGGAGCTTTTGTCTGGGGACATTCTTCTTTTTTTTTTTTCTCCTTGTTTTGGTGGAAGTTGGTGTTGGGGGTTACACACACAGGTGACAGAAGAAGCGTGTCATCTTGCACCCTCTTGCCTGGCAGCCTCCCAGGTTGCAGATCTCAGGAAGAAGCATTGAAGTGTCAGGCAGTTTTCCTTCTGCAGCTTCCCAGCCCATTAACATGCTCTGCATACATCTGGTGTTCAAACACGAGGAAGCAATACCTCCCAAATCTTTACACCACTCACTCCTGCCCTGACAGTGCTTCATTATAAACTACAATATACAAATCAGATACATTTGCCTGTTTGCGCTGCAAGTGAAGATATTTAGCAGGTAGATGGTAAAACCTTTCAGAATTTTGCCCAATTATTGAATTGTAGAAAAAAAATATTCTAGAGTCACTTTCAGTTGAAACTAGGAGATGATTATTTCAGCCATCCTAGTAACACAAAACACCAAAACTGATGGCATTGAGGACAGCTGTGCACAACAAAGCCAGTGATGCTTTGGCCAGAGCACATACTGAAATGATAGCTAGAAACCCAGGCTGATATTAGTATGCTTTTGTTATATGACCTTGTGAGAACTTCACTTGGCTGGAGAGACTCTTGTAGTTTTGTTCTTTCATTTCACCCCTAGAGACAAGTATCACTTAGACAGACTTAGTTTTCTCAGTGTGTCATTTGAGGAAAACCCTCTCTCCGAACTTGTCCATTGTGCATCTAAACAGTAAGTAAAACTGCTGCCCTGAGAAAGCATTTCATTAGCAACCATTCAGACTGCATCTTTGTTAGAAAGTTGTCTTCAAGAGCACAGTTACCCTGGAGCCTTCCCCATGAAGTTAGTGTGCATCAGTCGTGTGCATGCATAACTTATCAGAAGAAATAAAAGAAGAAGGTCACATCCAAAGATCAGTTCACCTTTGCTGCTACCTGCTTTTCTCAGCAGCTGCTCATGGCCCTGCTGTTTCTGGAAATGTCCACAGAACAGCGAACAGCTCTTCAGTCTTCAAATATTCACACACATCTTCTAGCAAATGAACTCTGGAACCAAAGCACCACCACGGGCATGGTAAGGGCTTGAGCAGCCTCCACTCAAAGACAAGCACCCAGTCACAGAGAGCACATTCACTGACCATTAGCTCTATGTATGAATCAATTGCCTTTCCAACTCGTCTACTGACAGCTTGGGCCATGACACTGCTGGATTGACATCTCCCAGGTAAGAGCAATTTATGAGCTTCCACAGGGTCACTGACCCTTACCAGGAGAAGCCAACCTCACACAAAGAATTTCCACATTCCCTGTGCCAGCAGCAATACGTGATTTCAGCCACGTGTCACTGGCTATCTGCCTGTTTCAAGAGCAGCAACCTAAACTGTGGCTTTTACCAAGTGCCTTCATGCTGCCAGGAATTCATTTATCCCTGCAGACCTCCTGACATTTCCATAGACCAGGAACTGTTACAGAAGTGCTTCCAGTTATCTCTCGTCTGCCTGTTTGCATCCTGAATGCAGCAGTGGTGCTGCTGCGGGCAGAAGCAGTTCACCCAGCACAGGCTCACTGCCGTGCTCCCAGCTGATGGTGTCAGCCACTGCTCCCACTCTGGCATCAGCAGCACACTTGCTGAGCGCACTCTGTTCCTTCAGCCAGGCTGCTGATGGGTATGTTGAACAAATACTTGGAGATTTGCAGTTCTGTCCATGGCTTCAGCTCACACACTGGGAACCCAGAAACTAGCGTGGGTGCTGTAAGTCAGCACCCTGAGGAGGCAACTTTGCTGTTTCGTTCCAAGATGCTGCTTTTCATGCAGAGGCTTTTCTCATACATTCTGTAAGCTTTTCTCACCTGAAGATTTTTCTATATTTTTATTATTATTATTTTACTGTATTTGGTTTAAGTGCATAGAAGATATTTACTTAAAATAAATCTGCTCCTTTAACAGTTTTCAATGTGGGTGCTGCTGCAGTGAGTTATTTACTCTAGCCACAGCTGCCTCCCAATGGATTTCTTCTGTTTCTTACAGGTAATCTAACGGCAGTCTCTCCAGCCCAACAGAACTGACACCCTACTTACTCAGTCTGGTGAGGCTCCATGCCAGGTGACTCCCAGAAGCCTCTGTTCTCTCTAAGAGCATTTCTTTTAGGGAGGTGGGGAGTTTGTTTCCATATGCTCCTGATTTTTCAGTGCTCCTGTTCTCACAAACCAGCAAATGAATGCCTGCAGCTAGAAGTAACATTTCTATCAATGTAACAGCCCAGCCCACAGGGATCTAATTTACTGAAACTGGTTAAGTGCTACACAAACATCATCTAGAGAGATTAATTGGCTGTTAAAGTTTGATTGCTTTGCAATCCCTTGGTGATGGTTGGAAAATGAAAAAGTGATCTTTTGTCATTACACAAATACCTCAAGGTACGGCGTCTCTGCAGGGCTCTGTTTACATCTTCTAAACATAGCAAATCTTCAGTGGGAAGGAGAGCCACGACCCAGTTATTTATACCACAGTTTATTTAGTATCTTCATTACGGGTGACATTTTCCTGAAGTTTATTTAGAAGTAAAGTCTTCTCGGGATGTAATTAATCCAAATTAAAACACGTTTATGCTGATCATTAAAGCAATTTGTTGCAGACAAGTTTCCATTTGATCATTTCCAGAAGTCTGTTTTACTGTATTCAGAATCTTCCATTTCCTAAGAACAACTTTTCACTTCTAAAAAGATGGAAGCCCCACCCAGGCCAGATACCCCTGCTCCAGGATTTCTTCCTCTCAAACGTTCCATGAATTTACAGGGGAATTTGGTATCGCTCTTCTGCTATTTACTGTTTGCCATTTCTGGTTTGTGAAACCCTTCTTAACCAACAATTTCACAGCCTCAGTTTGCTCTGGCTGGTGAGAGCCCTAATCAAATGTGAGGAAGGTTACAGAATAGCTCAGAGCTCTGCTCACTGATTGTGGTACAAGAATACGTGCTGGAGACAGCAGACAAATGAGCTGTCACTGTGATCATCTAACTCCGGCAAATAAAAGCAGCTGAGTTAGACAGCGCAGTCCTGTGGATACACAAAGCTACCTTTCCTTGACAAACTGTCACCGTATTTTCCAAGCTACCTCACTGACAGCAATCTGCATGCCCACTGAAACCTGCAGGCATGCCCAAAGGGATAAATGCCCCTCGTTATTGTTAGTATCAACACTGAGAACGATCCAGTAAAGATCAGAAATACGTAGGCAATGGAGCGAGAATAAGCACCATTAAAACCAGGATGGAAATAGCTGTTAGCAACGCGAAGGAAAGGAAAACATTGTTTTCCAGGTTCAGGGAACCGAAGCCTTTCCATATAGCAGAAAAGAAGCTTTTCTATTCTTAGGCTCAGAAAAATCTGATCAGAAATTGCAGGCAGCAGCAGGAAACCCTCAGCATACCACATTCCATTTCTTCTCACCGATACATGACTGAACATCTGTAAGAGTTTATCAGCTGAGTTACATCCAAAGCAGCAACACTGAGAGGGTGGGTGACAGCCCAAGAATCATAGCACAGATTTCATATAAAACAGTTCCAGCACAGACTTCCCAAGGCAGAGCATGAAGAATTTGAAGTTTGCAGACAGTGATACATTTGTAGTCTTGGGTATACGGACAAACCCCCCACTCTTAGCTTCATGGTGCAAGGGTGCCAGCCCATTTACTGAGGAATATAAATTAGGGATCTGAAAGTTCCACAAGCAGGCAATCTGAAGAAAGCATCTCCTCCAGATGGGGTGTAGGGCAGAACAGTGGGTGCTAACCTGTACCCAAGTAGGGTACCTAGTTGGTACAATAAGTAAGAAGTAAAGGCCTTTTGGGAAAAGAAATGGGGGAAAATGTGGTTCTATGCATTAGCAGAAGCCCTGAAGATACCAGTGCAAAATGAGTGCTCAGATACCATGGTGATGAGCATGTTAACAAAACCAGGGTGGCAGCTTACACAGTAAAAGGGTCTAACGGAACTGTTCATCAAATGGGGACAAAGAGAATTTGTTCAAAAACCAGCCCATCAACCCCCCAGGAAAGCCTCCTTTAAACACTGAACTATCTAGCTAGGTCCTTTGGGGTGCCTTGTCTGCCTTGTCTATTACAGCTCTGAACTTGTCTTTGGACATTGAATTAGAGCCTGGGGGG